>PVHX01003304.1:59210-146070 GCA_004024805.1 Geosciurus inauris | reverse complement strand
ACCACCACCACTATCACCATCACCACCACCATCATCACCATCATCGCCATCACCATCTTCACCACCATCATCACCACCATCACCATCACCATCATTATCATCATCACCACCCTTATTTTACAGAAGAGGAAAAAAATGCCCAGAGAAAATAAACAGGTTTCCTGAGGTTGGTGAGGTTGGCAGAATAATGCTCCTTCACCCCCAAAAGATGTTTCCACTCTAATCCCTGAACCTGTGCATACGATATGTGACATGGATGTCCTTCCCATCTCAAGTGAAGGACCTTGAAATGGGAAACTGACCTGGCCCAGCATCATCACAGGTTCCTCAAAAGAGGGAGACAGTCAGAGTCAGAGAAGGAGGATGGAAGCAGAGGGGAGGAGAGATGGGGAGCTTGGGCAGCTGGCCTTGCAGGAGGAACAAGGTATCATGGGTGCGGAACACAGGCACCCAGAGGAGCTGGGGGGCGAGGAGGGGACTACACCCTGGAAGCCCCAGGAGGAGGCCCTGCCCACACCTTGCCCTCACCCGTGAGAGCTGTGCTGGGTCTCTGACCTCTGGAGCCGTGACAGAGTAGGTGTGCGCTCCTCCAAGCCGCTGGCTGTGGCTGCGTGTGGGCAGCAGTGGGAGCTGAGAGCAGTCACCCTGGGTGGAGAAGAGGGGCTGGGAAGAGGCACTCCTGCTTCGAGACCCTCCTGCTCTTCAGCCGCGAGGGGCTTGCTGTGATGTTGGGGTCAGCCCTGCATTTCCCAAGGGAAGGCCACGTCCAAGTGCACGTGAGGCAGACCTGAGCCCACAGCACCCCCTTGGCCACCTTGTGGGCTTGGTGTGGGCAACCTGACCAGCTGACCCTTCACTCAGAGACGGAGGCCCCCTTGCCCACTGAGAGGTGAAGCAGCAGACACACCCTGTGGACACTTGGCTCCCCAGCTGGTCAGACCTGACCTCTCTCACACAAAATGACAGAGGGGCAAAAGGGAAAAGGAGAAGCTGGGTAGATGGTGGGAAGAACAGGTCTCCCAGGTGCCCGGGCAGAGGGAAGGGCGAGGTGCTGAGTGAGCTGCCTGGCGGGTAGGGGTCCTGGGCAACGGGGCCTCCGAGACCTCTGTGGCCCTGCAAAGCCCCCTGAAGAGCTGTGAGGACAAGGGCCAGGGCTGGGGGTGGGGCAGGACCCACGAGCAACGGGAAGAATCCGAGGGAGAGGAACTTGGCAGAAACCCAACTTCTCTAAATGTATTAAAAGCCTGCGGCTGGAGGCGGGATGGCGAGGCCCCTCTGCTCTGACAGCAGGGTCCTGACCGTTGAGACCTGGCATGGTCCTGGCATTGAGCAACAGGCTCTGCCCTGGTGTCATCCTCCTCACCCAGCAGGCCTGGCCCGGCTCACAGGGAGAGGTGGCACCCATGTGGCGGTGCCCGTGCAGGGATGTGCAGCCCCCGCTCAGGCCTGGCACCCTAGCTGCCTTTTCTCCAAGGACAGTTGGCTCAGTCCTCGTCTGGACCACCGCACAGACCCACATTGGCTGCAGTGGGCGGGCAGGTGCAGTAAGAGGGTCACTGTCAGCGGCCTCACGGCGTGTGACCTCAGGCCTGGGAGATGAGAGCTCCTTGGCCTCACCATTCAGAGGCAGAGGCTGGAGTCCAAAGAGGTGGGGTCATTTTCCTGAGGTCACACAGGGCCAGGCAAAGATGGAGGATGTGTGGATGGGGCAGGTCCTCATCCACCTAGCCCCATGGGACCGTGATGTCCAGTGTCCCCTGGGGGCTCTGCAGGACGCCTGCATCCCTCCCTACCCACGTTGGCCCTAGAAGGTGGGGTTCTTCCCTCTGCCCTTGGTCCCCAGGGCTCTGGACCCAGTCATTCTCCTCCCAGGCCTGGGAGGGTCTTGGCAGCAGGACTGATGGGTGAAGGTATCTGGGGTGTGAGTCAAGGGTGGGGGAAGCCTCAAATCCCCCAGTCAAACCCTGGTCATGAGGGCTGAGACCTTCACCCACCATCTCTGAAGTCCTGCTGTCCCTTGTCAGTGCTCCAGGGAGACAGCTCTCAGGTCTGCTGTATGGTCAAGGACTTGAGTCAGGAGCCATCAGGAGGGGACAGAGAGTGAGACCCCTGGATTCTGAGAAGACTGCCCCTCTTGGCCCTGCTCCTCGTGGGTCAGGGCCCTTAGCCACAGGAAGGGCAGGAGGGCCAGCTCTGCTTCCTTCCCAGTGTCTGCCTCTGCAGCTGCTGGGAGCTGGCTCTCTGTGGCCTCTGCTTTAGTTTCCTCATCTGCAGAGTCAGGGTGCTGGCTAGAGGGTGGGATGTGGCGTGTCCTCCAGTAGAACCCGGATGTTTATGCTCACCTCCCTGGAACTCCCACTGTGTCCTGGGGCTGTCCAGCAGTGGGTCCTGAGTCTGGGTCCTGGACCCCCACAGTGGACTGGCCATCCAGTCCTCCCAGCCACTGGGGCCTCTTTGTGCCTTGGTTTCGCATTAGGCATGCAGGGACAATAACCTCCATTTGAGATGGCGGAGGAGGGGCATCCTGCCCTCTTTCAGAGCCTCTGTGTCCCTCAGCAACAGTGTGGCTGCTGCTTTCGCTGAGGGGGTTCTTCCTCTGGGGCCGTTTCTCAGTGACCCTGGCGTAGCAAGGAAAATGTGGCCCTGTGCCTCTCGACAGCCCTGGAGGAAATGGACAGGAACATGGGTGTCTCAGAGCACCCGAGCCTGACCACCTCCACAGCCCACGTGGCCTTGGCCCTGGAGTCCGCTGTGGGGCCTTGGGCACAGCGCCCGACCCCTGAGCTCTCTCCTCACCTGAAGAGGCACTGTCACCTTGGTCTTGCTGTCACTCTGAAGTGACATGACAGCCATGTTTTCAAGAAAACTTGCTTCGCGGCCATGAACACCCAGGAGGTGCTGAGGACCCGACCCTGGACACGCTGACCCCGCTCATGGAAACGCCCAGGGTTGACTTTTCCTTGGCCTGTGAGTGGCTGGGTCAGCTGGTGTCGACCTCCTGGCCCAGAGAAATGTTCCTTCAAATTCCAAATGCACCGTGGGCCTAATTTGGAAAACACAAAGTTGGAGGGAAAAAAGAGAAAAAGAACAGAATAAAATAAATAAAACCAGGGCAAAAATTAAAATGAGAAGGTCAACCACCATAAAACAATAAAAGTGAAAAGGAGGCCAAGCCCTAGGCTGCTGTCCTGCTGCTCCCTGCCCGTCGGAACACCGTCCTGCTCCGTTGCCAGGGCCCGTGGAGACTCAGGGTGTGGCCCTCTCAGCCACCTTGGAAACTGCTGGCAGGAAACTTCCTTTTCCAGAGCCTTCCCTTGGACTCTGGATGCCACCTGGGACAGGCAGTCGGCTCTGCACCTGCCGCGGTCGCATGTTCTAGAACCAGACGGGTGGGGGTGGCCCTCCCCCTGCAATGGCCTGGGTGTCCTTGAGAGTTCGTCCCCTCTCTGCCTCACCTTCCTCCTCTGCATGGGTGGGAGGACAGGGCCGCACACTGGGCAGTCCTTGCTGTGACTGTGGCTACACTGGAGGTTCATTTGATAAAGACAGATGCTTTAAGGACACAGCGGGGCGAGGCTGAGGTGTCAAGGCTGTCCCCGGCAGGACATCTTCCCTGGAAAGCTAGAACTCAAGAGGCATGGCCTTCTCCAGAGTTGGTGCCCTGGTGAGCTTTGTAACAGTGAAGAAAGCCAGAAGACGTCGACCGGTGGGCCCGAGTTCAGCGGCCTGCGGAGGACACCTTCCCTCCATGAACCATGACTGTGATGTCTCTGAGTCCCCACACAGGGTCCTGTGAGTAGGCAGGCCTTCTGCCCTGCAGGGCCTGGTCTCCTGCTGACACGCTGCACAGAGGTGCCCAGTAACTGCTGAGTGACAAGTGGAAGGCTCCATTACCAGGGGAGGAGGAGCACGGGAAAGAACTTCTGATCCCTGAGCCCAGGGCTGTCCTTGCGGTCCACGGCCAGAGGATACCCATGCTTATCATGCTGGATAAGGGACAGCTGTCCCCCGGGGGCGTCCAGCCATGGCCTTGGTGCTAATATCTGTTCAACTTTCTTTCTCTTTCATTTCCACTTTCTTGTCTTTGCAATTCGAAGTCCAGATGTGAAACAGGGTAAGGCCTTCAAGACGGGACCAACCCGGCAAAACTCCTGGGGCTGGGAGCCTGGGAGCTTGGGGCGGGCCCCTTGCCCCTGAGGGGCTGGGCATGGCGCAAGGGTCTCTCTGCTTCCTGCTTCTGTTTCCTGGTGCCCAGGTGATGGCAGAGGACCTCTGGGAGTGTAGAGGACGCAGGACGCAGGGACCCCTTCCTGCCCGCACACCCTTGGGACCCCGCCTCCTGCTGCCACCCTTGACCTATCTCAGGGCATGTCAGTCCTGGGTGGTGCTGGGTTTCCCAGAAGCCCTGGGCAGCTGGAGCAGTGCTGTCAGGCGGTTTTTCTGGCCTCCGGGGATGGGGATCCAAGGGCAGCAGCACCCCCTGCTGGCTGGCCGTGGTCGTCCTACCTCCCTTGGAGCCTGGGACTTGTCCTGCCTTTGGGGCTGGTGGACAGGCTGTGGGGCGTCAGTGAGGTGGCTGCTTTTAAAACCCTACCCCCAGAACACGCGTCCGGGCCACCACTGTGATTCTGGATTCTGTCCTCAAGCCATTCTTCCTGGCTCTCCCGGGACTCGGGGGCACAGTCCTTGTGTCCACGTGGCTGCGAGGGAGGACCCGCATGGTGGGCGTGCCCTGCTACTGCAGGCATTTGGTGGGCAGCTGGGGAGTGCAGAGAGGGCACAGGTGGATTTGAAAAACGAAGCCACAAGTCAAAGTGCAGGGGGAAGAGTCCACGTGTCCCGATGCCATGTACTCCGCAGAGGTCAGGGGTCACAGAGCCGGGCGGGGGCTGGGTGGAGACTCGTGGAGTTGCCAGAGTTTCACTGTTTTTTCTCTACACCTGCAAACATGGCCACTTCATGTCATTTGACTGCACTGTGTTTATAGGGCAGAGGTGAGAACGAGTGGTCCACACCTGTAAGAACACAAGCAACTCCCAGGGGACATTGAGTGAAAGATGACCATGTGGAAGAGCCGGCCCCATGGTCCATTCACACCACAGTCAGGAGCAGGGAACCCTTGGGGCCCAGGCAGTGACCGGGAGGGGACATGAGGGCCCTGTGGGGCCGACAGTGTTCCACCCCTGCACCCAGCACCCAGGCCGTGCTCGGGGGTGAAGCCTGCTGATCCCTTGGGACCCTTCCCCCAGGATCCGTGCGCTTTCTATCCCACGCCAGGCTTCAGCGCCAAGTTTGGAAGTGTTTATCTCCAAAATGACCGTGGACAGTGGACTAGCCCCCGGGCTGGGGAGGGAATACAAAGGAAGGGAGAATGGCCGGGCCTTCAGCCTCCCCAGCGCCCCCTGCACCCCTCTGTAGGCCTGAAAGGAGGGAAGTCCCCACCAGTTTCCTTTTCTCGCCACTGAAGGAGGTGACAGGTATTTGTTCCTGAAACCCACGAGTGAGCTAATTTACACAGGAGCGAGACACTGCACAGAGAAACGGAGCCACGGCGGGGCCCATGGGCTGGGGTGAAGCCCAGCCCTGGCACGGGAGCCAGCCGGGCAGGCGGTGGGAGGGCGCGTCTGTGGCTGCAATAGACGTGGGGCTTCGGAGGCCCTGGTCGTTAGTTGCGCCTTCAGTGGGCTTTGTCATCGGCTCTGCCCCTCAGTGGGGCCTCTGGGCCTTAAGGGGAAGGGTGGAAAGACGAAGCCAAATCCCCATGTTGGGACCTAGCCTCCCCGGTGAGGGGTCAAGGAGGTGGTGCTGAGCTGGGACAGTACCAAGCGGGGGCCTGTGGGGGCCTCCGGGAGGCAGTCGCTCAGGAGGGCCCCACCCTCATGGGTGGCGTTAGTGCCATGAGAGGCCTCGAGGGGCTAGCGAGTTGGGGAGGGACTGTGAGGCAGAGGGCAAGCCTCCCTGGACGAGGGCCGCTGGCCCAGTTCTCCCCAGAACTGTGAGAAATAGACTTAGCTTATTTCCCGATCACCCAGCTTAAGGCTTTCTGTCACAGCAGCGGGGACTGAGGGAGACGGCACTGGTCGGTGGCTCTGGTGTGTGGCTGTGCAGTGTTCACCCAGCTCCTTCCTGTCGCTCCCCGTTCTGGGGATCAGGAGTCAAGTCGCCATGCTCCCTGCGCTGAAGCCTTGGCACAAACACACGCTGCGGTGGGGGACGCCCTGTCCTCACCCCGCCCTGGCTGGGTCCCTCTCAGTCCTTCTCGCTCCCTTCCTGAGGGCCTCGCTCTCGTCCTAGAGCTAGTGAATGTGCTCCTTCCACGGCTCCAGGGTCCTAGGCTATGGCCCCAGGGGAGGGCGTTGTCCTGAGTACCTGGGTGTGCCCGGCCTGGTCACAAGAGCCCCAAGCAGACCCTTCTCTGGCTGGAGGGCGATGCCACAGGAGGCAGCCCCAGCGTCCAGCTGCTGTGTCCTCAGTGACACCCGACACCGGTGTGCTCAGTCTTCTTAGCACTGAAATTCTAATTCTTCGTGAGTCGGGGTCTGAGGCCTCGCCGGTCGGCCCTGCGCCCCGCGTCTGCGCAGGCTGGGTGGGTGCTCAGACCTCCTCTTTGGTGAAGTGCTCCTTCGGTCCTTGCGTCCACTGAGAAACACGGGGTTATTTTTACCGTGGAGGCTGAGCTCTCTGTGTGTTCTGGATGTAAATGGTTCACGGACAGGCAGCAGCTGAACGCTCTCCTGTTCTGGATTTTGCCCGGTATCGGAAGTTCTTGTCTTGGCAAGATTTTCGGTTTTTTTCTTTCTTTCATGGTCCTGCTTTTGGTGTGATTTCTAAGAAATCTTCATTTCACCTAAAGCAGTGAAACTTTTCTCCTGGGCATTTTCTCTTAATTTTGCAGCTTTCGGCTTTCCATTCACTTGTGTGACCCACTGAGTCGGTTTCTGTGCCCATCAAGGTGGGACGTTTGCCTGTGGATTGTTTGCACCTTTGTAAACAATCCGTTGGCCGAGGATGCCCTCCCGACTGTGACAGCTTTACCACGGGCCCTGAAGCTGGGTGTCGCCCTTCCTCCTGGACTGTGCTGGTGCACGTGGCCCCTCTGGGATGCTGGATTCCAGCATTGCCATCTGACTCTGTCCCACCCTTCTACTTGGTCTCTCCTGCTGGCCCGGGCTTCCCCTCCTCCCCAGGTTTCCTGGGTGGGGAGGAGGCCGCTGGCCTGGCTCCTGTCCCTTGTCCTTGGATGGAGCAGGTGGAGTTTTTATCCTCACGCAGTTGAGCCGATTCTCCGGCTTCTCTTCTCCTGTCTACCCTGTATGTTATTTACAAGTGTGTCAATCACCTTCTGAATCTTGTGCTTTTCTGGGGATTATTTTGTTATTGGTCTTTTAAATTTTACTGTGGTCAAAGAAAATGCGTTAGCCTTGGATGGTTTGGGCCCGGGCAGGCTTGCTTCTTGGCGGCGGCTGACCTGGCTGGGGCTCGGGCTGTGCCATTGGGTAGCGTCTGCTCTGTTGGGAGGGGGATCCCATGTGTGCCCTTGGGGTCGCATTAGCTGTCGGCTGTTGGTGTCTTCTGTGCTTATTTTCTGCATCGTTATTGCTGAGAGGGGCACCTGCTTCCTCGCAGCTCCATGTGTTTCCCGAGTGCCCGGAAGCTTTGCTGTTAGGTGAGCAACGCAGAACTGAGCCCTGGATCCTGACGAAGTGGCGTCTGTCCTGGGGGAGCTCTTGCTAGAGACCCACTTTGTCTGTGGCCAGCACAGCCGCAGTGGTGTTGGCACGGTCGCTCTCCTGGCCTCCCAGGCCTTTGAGGTCCTGCTGTCCTTGTAGTCAGGGAGGGTTCTCACAGACCGCAGCCTCACATTCCCACCCAGCCTCACAGCCTCTGCTTTTAATCAGATGTTTACACATTTTTATTTTATTTTATTTTTTGGTGCTGGAGATTGAACCCGGGGGTGCTTTAGCACTGAGCTACACTGCCAGCCCTTTTGATTTTGAGACAGGTTCTCACTAAGTTGCTGAGGCTGGCCTGGAACTTGTGATCCTCCTGCCTCAGCCTCCTGAGTCACTGCAGTCACAGGTGGGTGCTGCTGCACCTGGCCGAGACCATTTATTTTAATACACTTGATGCCGTGGTGGAGTTGAGATCTGCCAACCTGCCCGGCGTGTCCTATGTGCATTGCCCAAGTGGGAGAACGAGCGATGGTGGGGTGGGCACTGGCTGCAGCGGCCTCTGGCTGGGCTGTGGAGGACCTGGTCTCAGTTTGTCCAGCTGTCTGGGGCTCACTGTCTCACTGGCTGGGGACTTCCTGAGGACAGAGGTGCAGGGCTGCAGCGCCTGGCGCGGTGGGAGCCCTCAGGGGGGCAGTCTGTGGCCTTGGCCTCCCCATTTACCTGGCAAGTTTAGCTCCCTGAGTGTTGGGGGCTCGGTGGTCACGGGGCCGCACCTCGCTCCCTGGGACCCAGCGTGGCCACGTGTGAGGCACGTGGCTCAGAGCTGAGGCCGCAATGAGCACGAGATGGAGTGGCCTGCCCCTGCCCTGGGCTCGCCTCCCGTAGGGCCGCTCTGCCCCGCAGGGTCCGGGCTCCCCCCTGGGACGGGCGGGCGCACTCCCCGTGCAGAGGAGACTGATGGACAGCCCTCATCTGTTCCCAAGTATGAAGAAACAGACACTAGGGACAAAGCCCTGCTCCGAGGCCTCCTGGCCGCCTCCTCTTTCCAAGGTGGAGAGCAGCACATCGGACCCAGCCGACAAGCCAAGGCGCTGCTGGGGGCAAAACCCCAGCCGCGGGCCGGGAGAACCTGGCTGAGGGCCGCTGCCGGGGCCCAGCCCAGCACTAGCCATGCACAGCGCCTGTCCCAGCGGCTCTGGCGCTGCCATGGTCCCTGCAGTGCCCAGAGTGTCCTAGAGTGCCCGCAGTGTCCCCAGAGTGCCCCAGAGTGCTCCAAAGTGCCCTAGAGTGCCCACGGTGTCCCGTGACCTGGGCTTGGCCCCCGGGTCCTGCAGGATGCCCTCGGACAGCCATGGCCTCACTACTTGGGCTGTGGCCCACGATACGGGACTGCAGGACCTTCCCTGGCAGAGCGCAGGGCTGAGCTTGGTTCTGGGCAGAGTCATGGCTGACGCCGCCGAGGTGCTGAAGGGATGCTGTAGGCAGGGTGTGCCGGGGCCCAGAGGCGTTTAGTGAGTGTGCTCAGAGCCCCCAGGAGCAGAGCCGACTGGGCCGGGACATCCTTGGGGACGTTGTGTGGGGAGCAGAGTGGCTGTGACATGCCAAAGTGCTGCAGCCGTGTGCAGGAGAGGCCAAGCTGCCCGCTGGGAACCGTCCGCTGGGAGCTGTGTCTCCACCCTGGCTGCTGCACAGAGTCCCTGACGGAGTTGTGTTATGGTCGGCCTGTCCCCTGTTCCATGTTCTCCTTCCTGAGAAAATGGAAGTGACCCTGTTACCCCATGGCAAGAACCACACCTGTGGCTCTCTCCCTCAACCTGCAGAACTGATCCTTGGTGGGCCCAAGTTATTTCTAGTCCTGAGTTTAGAGTCTTTAAAGGCTGCATCAACATTTTCAGATAACTTGAAACTGGGGCCTCCTTACGTGAATCATTTCTCCATCACCACGGCCATCACCACGGCCATCATCACCATCACCGTCACCATCACCATAAGCATCATCATCAAAATCACCACCATCATCACCACGACCATGACCATCACCACCATCACCATCACTACCACCACTGTCACCATCGTCACCATCGTCACCATCGTCACCATCATCATCACCACCGTCATTACAAACAGACGTGGACTTGCTCTCTGCCTGCCTAAATAAGCTGGGCATGGTCTGAGCTCGAGCCGGCAGGGAGCAGTGGCCAGGTCCTTGGCCATGTCGTGTGCAGAGGGTGGGCGGGTGCTTTTTTGTTCTAACCCCTGCCCCGATGCCAGTGGTAGTGGCACAGGGCCTCTGACCCCTCCCTGACCGCCCTTCAGTTCTGCTCAGGGGCAGCAGCGCTGCTGCTTCAGGAGGAGCCGGGCTGCGGTTTTGCCGTGGGCTCGTCGTGCTCGGAAGGAGCCTCGGCTCAGCACCTGCAGAAACAGCTCCGGTTTCTCTACCAGGAATGTGGGCGGCAGTGCTGTTTCAGAGACGGGCGTCACAGTCCTGCCTCAGCACGAGGGGCAGTGAGGTCAGAGTGCGGGCTTTCCTCCTGCGGTGAGTGTCACACCTGCGCCTCGCCATCACAGGCCACCAGTCAGACTTGACCCCCCGGACAGGCGGCGGGGACGTGCAGGGGAAAACTAGAAGACCAGGGCTTGGGTCTGGCTGCTGGTGTCCAGGCACTCTCTGTGCCTGGGTTTCTTTGCCAAGGACAGGAGCAACAGTGACACTGTGGCCACAGTGCCCAGGGCTCTTGTGAGGACCGCAGGGATGAGTGACTTCCCAGCTGTCCCCATTTCACAGGCTGTCCCCATTTCAGATGCACGTGGAGTCAAGGGAGCCCTCAGGCTGCCCTGTCCTGCAGAACTGGAGACGTCCTGCACGTCACCGTCACCTCCGCTCTAGGACTCAGCTGCCCAGGAGGAACCTCATGGCTGCGGAGAGAAGGGGACCGCACAGCTCTCAGAGGGAGGTTTCCACGAGCTGGGCAAGCCGCGGCCCGCACGGCTCAGCGCATCTTCCCCACGACTCCACAGCGGCTGGACGTGGCCTGGAGGGGGGCCCCTGCTGTGGCCACTGTGAGCAGGGACACCCAGTGCGCCGCCGCCCCTGCACTCCTTCCTGTCCTGGAGCTCATTTCCAGTGCATCTCAGAGCCCCGAGCCAGCCACAGCGCCGGCCTGATCCGTGCCCTGGGGGCCCGGGAAACGCACGTTCCTGCCCCAGCAGACCACGGCCGTGCGGCTCAGCAAGCCCGCGGACGGCCCTGCTGCCGCGCCGCAGACCTGGCCAAGTGCCGCACTCCAGGGGTGCGCCCACTTGCATCCCAGAGGTCAGCAGTGACGTCCCGGGGACCCAGGCGCTCTCCTCTCCAGCACTGCCGTCCTCAGCACATCCTCCTGGGGTCTCTCCCCTCCCGGCCCAGGCCTGACCTTAGGCACAGCAGCCTCCTGCCCACACCCCACGGGGCACATGAGCCACCCAGACCCTCTGCACATCTGGGGACGGCCCTGTGTGCTGGGCCTCAGAGATGCCAGGGCTGGGGTGGTGCTCAGAGCCGCAGGCTCCACCGGAGGCCCCTGGGGCCCCAGAGGGAGGGCTGCAGAGGGTGCAGCAGCCCTGTGACAGGGGGTGCCCGGGGTCGGCAGGGGGCACCAGACCCGACTTGCTGCCTCCCTGTGGGTCACAAGGCCCCTTTACCAAGCCCCCGACCCAGGCCTGAGGACCTGCCCACTGTGCTCAGAGCAAGGAGCTTCTGGGGCTCCCGGAGGCGCGCGAGTCGCTGGCGCGCAGGCTCCCTCTAGTGAGAAAACTGGAGAACTGCATGGGACTGCGGGACGCGTCCTGAGGCTAAAGGCTGAGGAGGGGCCTTGGTCTGGGGGGCTTGGGATGTGTGTCTGATGAACTCCCAGTGATGTCGGTGCTGCTGGCCGTGCAACACGCCTGGGGAACTGTGGCCACCTGGCGGTCTGGGGCCAGGGAAAGGACACTGAGTGCGTGGGGGGTTGGAATGCCTCATTGCTTGTCTTGCTGTGTGACCTTGGGCGAGTCACATTCCCTCTCTGGGCTTCTGTGTTCTCATCCATAAGGCAAGTGGGTTGGACTAGAGAGGGGCAGACGGTGGGGACCTGGGAACAATGTGTCTCTTTGGCCTCAGTTCCCCGATCATAAGACAAAAGGAATGGAGAAGTGGCTAAAGACAGACAGCACCAAGTGCCAACAGGAACGTGAGCGACTTGATTCTTCCCATCTGAGGAGAGAAATGTGCTACAACTCCTTTGAGAGACTCCGAGGAATGTCCCCTGTGTCCTGCGCCTGCAATGGTCCTTAGCCCTGGCGCCTATGCACGGGAAAAAAACACTGGTCACCCAAAGACACGGACAAGTGTGCTCATAGCCACAGCCTTCATTTTAGACGCAACGCAGGAGCTGCCCAGTGCCCACCAGGGGTGCCATAGGACGTTTACCTGCAGGGGGGATGAGCCAGCCATTGCCACAGGCACAGCCAGGCACTTCCACCAACTGCACTGTGCATGTGTGGTGCCCCCACACCACAGCACCTTGGCTACCTGGAGGCAGGACCGTGCTGGCCCTCCGGGGGTGGGCTGGGGTGGGCTGGGGAGGGCTGGGGAGTGACCTGGGTGCAGAGGCGGCTCCTGAGGTTCCCTCCCTCCTGGGCACTAGTCTCAGCTGTCATGCACCCTGCAGAGGACACACCTCCAGGGAAGCTTGCGTTACGGGGAGAGGCCGTGGGTCACCCTGACCCCGTCCCTGCCTGCCCACGCAGCTTGGCTTCCCTCCGTGCTGCCCCCAGCCTCCAGGGAGAGACCCGGGCTGGACGGTGGACTTGCGTGGTTTTGGAGGTTCTGAGGTCACGCCAGGAGACTGCCGTGCGAGGAGACCAGAGGGGGCCGTTTCCTTGCAGTGCAGACTCCAGGCTGGCTGTGCGGTTTCCTTGGCAACCAGCTGTTGTCAGAAAAACAGACGGAGCAGAGAACAGGCCGGGTCAGGCCAGAGGAGAGGCCGGGGGAACTCACGCACACAGGAAGGGGCGGAAGTGGTCGGAGTGGGTGCCGGCCAGAGTGGGTGCCAGCCTGGGGCTTCGCACGGTTGTGATAGCTCAGTGTTTGCCCGTCAGGTCCCATTTTCCAGTCGAGACGGATTATGATCCCAGGGACGTTTCTGGAGAGGCCAGCTCTGGGGTGAAGTGCGAGGGCTGTGACTCCTCAGCGTGGGGTCGACTGTGGGGCCTGGGTCTATTCAGGGCTGTGATGAGGACCAGGCCCAGCGGCTCATGGGACAATAGGTGCTGCTGTCTGTCCTGGGAAGCCTGGACGTCCACAGCGCGCAGCCCATCACGTCTCCAGGGGAGCCATCAGAGGCCCACCCGCCCTTCCCTGTGGGGCGCTGCCTCTAGGCCCATCCTCCCTGCTGTTCACGCGGTGGGCAGCAGCCTCAGGGGAGGCCACCACCTCCAGAATGTGGGCAATGGCGCCCTTGTGCACAGTGACCACATGGTGTCGCTGTCAAACATGGTGCTGCTCGGCTGGGAGGGCGGTGGCCTCTGGGGAAGAGGCCCTGGATGGTGGCAGGGGAGGGCTTCAAACAACACGCACAGTAGCTCTGGCCAGGGAACACCAGGCGCAGGGTCCAGAGGCGCTTCTGTCTCCCAGAGAGCAGGTGCAGCCTCCTCAGGGTCACGCAGGCTTGGGACCAGGCTCCTGCCACAGCCCTGATCGTGAGTGGGTGGAGCTGCGGGAGGCTGCTGTCCTGAGGTCTTCTGGAGCTGACCTGGCCCCAGCCAAGGATCCCGGGAAAACAGGCATGGGGCGGGTGGGGCAGGGAACCCGGGCGTCCGAGGTAGACGTGTTCGTGTGCAAATCTTGGTTCCGCCACGTCTATGGACTCCGGGCGGGAGCTGGCTGCACAGGGCTCAGAGGATGGACGCTGGACAGTGTGCGCCTGACAGGCCATTGCCGGGAGGAGACGAGGGAACGCCGCCCAGAGCACCGCGGGCTTCCTGTGGGTCCCAACTCTGGACAGCCGCCTGCATGGGGTGCCCCGGCGTGGAGGCCCTGAGTCCAGCTTCCTTCAAGCCCGTGTCTCTGGAGGGTTCTGGTGTCTTTCACTTACTCGTTTTGAAGGTCATTTTTCCTGTGACACCAGGTCGGTGCTGAGCAGGCCAAAGGCTCATGGGGCCAGGGGGCTGCCAGGCTGGTGGCATGGCCCCAGGAGCCTCTCCAGCCCGTGTGTCCCGGTCCCAGGTGTGGCGCATGCCCTCCTTCCCTGGCAACAGCCTCATCAACACCGGGCTGCCACCGTCTCCCGCGAGGACGCGGCAGGGGTTCATGAGTACATCCAGAGGAGCCGACAGTGTGTGCAGGCTCTGTCCCCCAGCCTCTGTCCCCTAGGGGCAGGGCTGGGGTAGCACCATGTCCCCTACCTGGCCTGGCCATGGTCATCTGCCACCCAGTTTATTAGGTTTAGATTTTCCACTTAAACAGGGCGTAGGGTCCTTAGGAAGATTGGGGACGCGGAGGTGTGAGCTTACCGCTGGGTGCGGGGCCCCTCGGGCATTCGGGGTCCTTCTGTCCAGACCCACCTGCCGCCGTGTCCTGCCTGGTTTTCAGCTGACCTCACGTCACAACCGTGTCCTAGTGATAATGACTGCCGGCCGCAGCAGTGGTGCATGGCCAGGGCTGCTGGGCCTGCGCCGTGCTCAGCTGGACCCTCAGCTGCGCTGCACACCAAGGGGCCATGGAGCTGTGGGCAGGCAGGAGCCTGTGCGGCCACCGGCCCCTCCAGCCACAGCCCTGGGCTCCTCTGCTGCAGCTGCCGGGCTCCAGGATGGCTGAGCGGGCTCGCTGACACAGGCCTGCCGGGATCCCCCAAGGCCAGGGGTCAGCTCCAGCCTAGCCAGGCCTTCTGGAATCTTCCAGCGGCAGATCAGGCCTTTCCCCGGGTGGCTGAGAACCTTAGGGTCAGGGTGACGCAGCCCTCTGTTCCTCCCTGCCAGAGCCCCTGGACAAGCGCTCGGGGCGGTGGGCCCCTGCTCCCTGCCAGCTCCCCTCTGTGATGCGGCTGAGGGTGGGAGGCTGGGACCCAGCCGCCCTCGGTCTTCACGGTTCGGTGGCCTCACCGCCTGCTACGAGGGCCCAGCTCCACCCCCAGCTCCACCCCCAGCTCCACCCCCAGCCCCGCAGGGAGATAAGCATCTTCCTTGAGAAGGTAACTTGGCACCTTCTGGCCCAAACGGGCCTGCCCGGGGGGGCCCCCTGAGGCTGCTGGAGTCCTGGGGCTCCACAGAACAGCCGGGGTTGGGGGAGGCCACCTGGGCCCTGGAGGCTGCGAGGCCCATCCATCACCGGGCCCTTTGATTCTGATAAGGGCTGGCTCTGCAGGGAAGGGGTGTGGACGAGGTTTATGGCCCTGCTTGCCCAGGCCTGGGAGCAGGGGCAGCAACCCGAGCCTTATCCACAGGGTGGTGCGTGTTGGCCCCACAGGCGGCTGGCCGGTGAGCGGGCGAGAGCACAGCCTAGCCCGCAGGCTTCCGAGGTCCACGTCTCCTGTGGTCCCTGGAACTCGAGGGAAGGTTGACGAGGAAGCTGAGGCTCCGGAGCCTGAGTGGTGGGAGGTGGTTGGCCGCAAAGCGGGCCTGGGCGTGGGTGGGCCTGACCCTGCAGTGCAATGACCTCCCCGACGGGGCAGGATCTGAGTCTGGGCCTTAAGAATTACTGCGCCCAGGAGAGACCAGGCCGTCCTGAGGCCTCTGGTCACGTCCTGGAGGATGGCTTGCTCCAGGTGGCCTCTGCCGGCCCACGTTCCACCAGGCTCAGTAAAACCCAGAGCCTCGGAGGCAGCCCTGGGGGAGTCTGGAGCTCCGGGTGTGGCCTTCGTCTGGTCAGCCTCTGCACCGAGGACCCCTTACTGTCCCCACGGCCGGCAGCACCGTCTCCCCTCCGGGTCCTGAAACCTTCTCTGAGGTTCTGGACTCTGTCGAGGTTTTCTTCTGACCTGGGGTCTGATCTACCTGGTAAGTGTCCCATGGACACTTGGGAAGAGTGTCCCACTGCGGCTGGAGGTGCTGACCGCGTGGCATGCCTGTGGTCCTGTCCCTTGCCGCCAGGCTGTCCTCTGCTCCTGACCAGGCTTCCTGGTGGGTGTTGGTGTGCGTCCTTCTCCCCAGTCACCTGTGGCGCTGGCCTGAGGTGAGGTCACTGGGCATTGCTGTAGGCCACTTACGGTCCCTGCTACCAGCCGTCTCCGCCGCGCGTGGAGGCCAGCTGCGGGCCGGTCGCGCGCCTGCCGGGACTCCACCTTCCGTCTGTCTGTCCTGCCTCCTCTCCGCTCTCCCTGCTCCTGTGGCTACCTGAACATTCCACTCCAGAACCCCAGTTCTGACTGACGTTTCCGAGCGTCCCTTTGCATGGGTCTCGGGCTGTGCTGCGGCACCGACACGCTTCACAGGCTTCGAGTTTTCTCTACAATCAATTTGAGTCAAAAGTGAGCCTGTTAAATGACTGAGAGCGCACGGGGAAGCTGGGCCCTGCAGGGCTGGCCCCGACCACTTGACGTGACTTGATCCACTGTACACTCATGCTAAGCCCACAATGTGGATCATTAGCCTTGTTTTCCAGTTAAGGTCATAAAGGCACAGAAAGGTTGGGTCACCTGGCCAAGGCTGCACAGCCAGCACTGGCAGGGAGACTCAGAATCCAGGCTGCTGACCATCAGCACACCTTATGCAGGGGTGGGGACATGCTAAAAACCCAGAGGGGAACTGCACGGTGGAAGCCCTCTACACAGTCTGGTCCTCACACCAGAAGGCTCCACCCTCCTGCAAGAAGAGGGGGCTCCACTGGCTGTTTTGAAAACGTCACTGAAGCTGCCGCCACACACTGGGCGCGTGGCCCCTTGTGGCCCAGGGCTGCCCAGTGTGGCAGGCGGGATAGAGGCTGCCGAGCCTGCCCGCCCCACCGTGCCCTGCTCTGTCCCGCGTCCGTCTCTGCCTTCCTGGCTGTCTCCATCTTTCCTAGTCTGTGGTTCTCTTGACCACTCCTCTTGGGTTCTCCCCTCATCCCATCCCTCTGTGCCTCTGTCCCTCTGTCTCTCTGTCTGTCCCTCTGTCCCTTTGTCTGTCTCTCTGTCTCTCTGTCCCTCTGTCCTTCTATCTCTCTGTCCCTCTGTCTCTCTGTCCCTCTGTCTGTCTGTCCCTGTCTCTCTGTCTCTCTGTCCCTCTGTCCCTCTGTCTCTGTCCCTCTGTTACTCTGTCTCTCTCTCCTTCTGTCCCTCTGTCCCACTGTCTCTCTCCTTCTGTCCCTCTGTCCCTCTGTCTGTCCCTCTGTCCCTCTGTCCCATCTTGCTCCTCACCTCAGCTCTTTTCTCTCCTGCTCTTCTCATAGCAGCCTGGGGGCTGGTGCAGACACGGCCAGGTAGACACCTGGGGCCTCTGTCATGCAGCCCTTCCCTTCAGGGGGCGTCCCTGGGGGTGGACGAAGGCTGGTTCTGGAGGGCTAGAGAAGCAGCTCTGGGCTCTGGTGCTGACCTGTCCCAGGTGGCTTGGCTCCAGGGCTCCTGCCCACTGGGAGACAGTCAGGGATGCCCCTCCCCTCGGGCTCCCCTACCCAAGGAGGACAGAGGACCCTGGAGAAGGGCCAGCTGCTTTCTGCCTCTGGCCTCCTTGCATATCCTACAGAGGCCTCTGCTTAGCCCTGGCCTCCTGGCTGCTCTGGTTCAGGGGCCTGGTGCTGAGCAGTGTTCCCAGAGCTGAGAGCCCAGGAGCCGGTCAGGCCCGACCTGGCCAGCTGCCCCCGGCTCCTCTGGCGTCTGTCCCTCTCCCGTCCTCCAGGCAGGTGCAGGCTTGGTATCCCTGTCCCGTCGCTCCTCCCGAAGCCGCGCTCCTCAGGGCAGGCTGCTTTCACCCCTCTGCCCCCATGTCCCACGTGGGCTGCTGGACAGCATCTGGCACCTGTGGAGGCTGCTCTGAGCCTTGATCCCTCCCTTGGTGTGAGGGGCGCCTGTGACCTTCGGAGTTGTCTTCTTGGTGCAGGACAGGCCAAGAGGCGGCGGGAGCCCACCTGCCTTGGCCTCCTCCGTCTGCACAGCGGGCAGTGGCCTCACCACCACTGAGGCAGGAATCCTGTGGCCTTTGTGGTACGCCTGGGGACAGCCTGCTGGGCACTACTGTCCGTCACGAGAGCCCCAGTGCCACCTCGGGCCCTCCAGGCAGCAGGACTTACTCTGCATGACGCTTTGGGTGCCACAGGAAACTAGCCAGGCTCCCAGCAGCGCCTGGCCCAGGGCTGTGGCCGGACCAAAGCCACCTCGCGCTCCCAGGTCCGCCAGCGGGTGGGGGCGGCCGCTCTCCTGCTCTCCGCGTCCCCTGGGAGCCTGGCTGGCTCCGGCTCCCTTTGAAGCTACTGGGAACTCACGTCCAGAGCAGCTGTCACGGATCCCAGGCAGACGAGGCTCAGGGTCCCAGGCGCACACGCGGGGCGAATGGGACGCCCCAGATCCACCTGGCCGGGGCAGGGAGACCAGCCGGGGCTGCTCCACGGCGACTTGTCTGTCTCTCACAGAGGGTGTGGTGTCCGAGGGCAAAGAAGGGTCTATTTTTCAAGTTGCTGCAGGGATCTGGTGAGGTGTCTGTCCCTGAGGCCTGGACAGCAAAGGCTCACTGTCACCACAACGGGGCGTGCTAGCCACGTGTGACCTGCAGCCACCAGCTTCAGGAGCACAGACCCAGACCCACCATCCACCAGCTCTGTGACCTCGGGCAAGATGCTCGACCTCTCTGGGCCTCTCTTTTCTCCCCATCAATCACCGTGGCCACAGCCCCCACGTCAGAGTGGATGAGGCAGGGAGCATCTCTGAAGCACAAGTGTGATCCCAGCATCTGTAGGAACACATGTTCCAGAAGGAGCCAGCAGCCAGGTGCTCTGTCCCCAGCCCTGCATGGCTGTCCTGGGGACGTTCCATCTCCCTGGCTGGGGAGGACGGGAAGAAGCCCACATGGCTCCCGAGCCCCGGGGTCCTTCTCCCCCACCACGCTTTACATCTGAAGACACTGCAACTCGGGACTGCCGGAGCCCCCAGCACAGAGGTGCTGGCAGGGTTTGAACCCTTCAGTCCAGACCTGTGGATGCCGAGACCCAGGGAGCCACAGGGCCAAGGAGCAGGTGAGTCGGGCTTGGGCTGGGTTGTGTGTCTGATGCCACCTGAGAGGACGTTCTGCAGGTGGGCGAGTGCTATCACACGGGCACCTGGATTCTTTCTTCCCGCTGCTCCACCCCAGCCGTGCCGCCTCCTCAGCTGGCTTCCCTCTTGGTCGCAGAAGGGCTGTAGGCACTCTGGGCATCACCTCTACCACCACCCCACTCACAGGGAGAAAGATTGGCTTCTAGGAGAGGCCTGTCCTGTCTCAACACGTGCCATCCTGCACTGGTCCCTCTGGAGAAGGAATCACACGCTGTGCCTGGCTTAGGTGTGACTTGCCTGGGCCAACCTCTGTGACAAGGGCTCACCCTTGGGTTGGGACCAGCTCCTCCTGCCCTGGGCCTGAATGACCAGGAGGAGACTGGAGGGGTCCAGGGGCCTCTGTGGTGGGAGGACCCACCACAGGCTCCTCCCACGTGCCAGGCTGGCACCAGTGCAGGAACCTGGGCAGCCAGGCTGGTGTTGCTGGGGATCGTTTAATGGCGCTGCAGCCGGGCACGCGGGCAGCACCTTCTGGGCTGAGCGGACCTCGAGCTGAAGGGCTGCAGGCCAGAGGGAGGGTGCACCCCGTGGCCTCACCCCGTCTGTGTGGCCGGTGGAGAGGCTGCGGCCTGTGAGGGGCACACTGACACGTGAACTCACTTCAGACCACCTGCTTCAGAGTAGGTTTCGGGACTTTATCTCAAAACATTGTGAACGTAACTCATGAAAAATCGGCTGTTAAATAAAATGCGCTGCGTCGTCGGAACTCGGCCAGTTCCTGAGCCCGTGCACGGCTGCCCACACACTCCAAGGACGGTGCCGGTGATGCTGTGGCTCACGTCCAGAGCGGCTGGCAAGGTGAAGGCCAGGGCCAAGGAGGGGCTCCTGGAGGGGCAGGACCGTCTGGGGAGCTGGGCTGTGGGGCAGCCTTGAGCAGACTTGGGTGTCCTGGGAGGCGACACCTGAACCGCATATACTGTCTATACTGTCCCTCTGCCGGCCTCGGCCTCCCGTCCAGCACAGTGGGCCTCCGGGAGCCCCAACCGTATGAAGCCCTGGCCAGAGGGTCAGCCTCTCTGCCTCCTCTCTTGGAGTGTGCTGGGTGGCCTGGGGCAGCGGGGGCCTGTCCTGGGTTGCGTCACACTGGTGTTTCCAGACCAGACTGGGCAGCCTCAGTGGAGGCTTCGGGGTTGCCCTTGCTGTGCATCCCACTGTCCCTCTCCATCCTGTCTCTGTCCCCCACGCCCTGCCCGTCCCCCCTCCTCCCTCCACTCTGCTGCCCACCAAGCCAAGTGCTCCTGCCTCCGCCCTGGCCTGGCCAATTTTCCTTAATGCCAATCTCACCTGCCAATTTGCGAGACAAACGCTCCTCTGTCCTCCTTGCCGAGGCCCCAAGGGCCCTCTGTGAGGCCCTGGGCTCCGGGCCGTTTCCCTGCAGGGCTCGCAGGAGCAGGAGTGGGGTCCCAGGCCCCGCAGGAAGGGCCACCTGGCCCACTCTCAGGCCTTTTCTAAAAAGTTTTTCTTCTGGGAGTCACAGGAGCAGGGCCCCGTCACCCTGCAGGGGCGGCCTGCAGCCTCGCAGGCCTTCCTAAGGGGCCACGGAGAATGCAAGCCTGTCTGGTGGTCTGGCCATGTGGCTCTTGGGGACAGTTGGGCTCCTGGGAGGCAGGGGATTGGGCAGAGCCTCCACCTCCCCTCCTGCCACCTGGGGACGGCTGCCAGCCAAAGAGCTGCCCAAAGCCATCCACCTCTCTGGGCAGTGGGTTCCCTATACTGGCCACTCTGCCTTGTGTCCCCAGAGCCGCTTTGGTCAGTTTGAGAGGAATCCTGTGGTGTCTGTGGGGTGCCCCCCTCCCTGCGCCTGTCCTGCTCTGAGGACCGTGGGCTGAGCTCAGCCTGCTTCTTGCCCTGTCACTTGCAGAGGGCTGGGCCTGGGGAAGGGGCACAGAGTAGGGGACATGGGAAGGTTTCTCCCTCCACGGGGCCAGTGAGCCCTCAGTCCTCCCTGTGGGCGGCTCTCTAGGGCACAGCTGCAGGTCCGCCGCTCTGGACTTTCCGTGTTCTGCTCCAGGTCTGACAGGGTTGGAAGGGGGCAGAGAAACATCATGTCACCTTGCCCCAGGTCCTGGCCAATCAGCTTTACAGTTGATCAGCACTGTCTTCAGGGTTGTCCCAGATTCCAGACTGCTCTCCCGGTGGGGGAAAGGCTTTCCCAGGAGGTGACCCAGTGGGTGACGTGGAGCAGGTCCCTGGGGAGCCCAGCATGGCTGATTCTGAGGCTCTGGGCCTGGCTCCTGGTCTCCTCCTCATGCACAGAGGCCTGGGTCCAGGTCTTGTCCCTGTGGCCTGGCACCTATGGCCCCTTGAGCCTGTTCTTGATGAAGGTTTGGCTGCCCTGCCCTGCTGGAGCCTGGGGACCAACAGTGCCCGACCGCAGAACCAGGGAGTGACGAGCAGCCTCAGATCTGCGATGCTCCCCAGCACCGGCCCTGGGAGAGGCGGCGCTCCCAGATTCTGCTTGAGATGAGGGTGGGGGTTCACTGGGTCTTTGGCCAGAGTTCCGGAGTGACTCTGTTTGATAGGGGCGCCACCAGCTATGAGGGCACGTGACCAGCCTGCGCTGTGGAGGCACCACATGGTGGATTTAATTTCATTTTCATTAAAAAAGCTGGTACTTAATTTTGTTATTAAGCAAAGTTCAAGTGTGTTTGGAGCAGGTTGGTGGGTGAACCTACCTTTCCAACTGCAAATTTTATGAACCCTAAATACAGATCAGATATTTCTAATGAAAATGTAATGACCCTAAGGATGTGATGTAAGGGTAAATGGAAACCTGGTTTTGAAGACCTACTATAAGAAGGAGCATGTAGGAGACTGCATTATATTCTTTTTTTTTTTTTTTTTTTTTGGTACTGGGGATTGAACTCAGGGGCACTCGACCACTGAGCCACTTCCCCAGCCCTATCTTGTATTTTAATTAGAGACAGGGTCTCACTGAGCTGCTTAGCACTTCACCTTTGCTAAGACTGGTCTTGAACTTGTGATCCTCCAGCCTCAGCCTCCTGAGCCACTGGGATTACAGGTGTGCGCCACTGCACCTGGCTGACCCATTATATTCTTTATGCTGATTAAATGCTAATGTTTTAGACATACTGGTTTAAATAAAATATGCTATCAAAATTAATATTCCTTCTCTTTTCCTTACATTTTAAAATACAGCAACTAGCAAATTTGGGTTCTGACCCTGATCATTAACACAGTTTTCTGACCTTAGTATAGTCTCAGCTCCATTTGGACCTCAGGGTCCCACCACCAAATCAAAGAATGGGCCAGTGAATGCAGGGCATTCAGGGGAGCATCGGGGGTGGGGCTTTGAGGATCCCGCATTAGTTGACTCCAATACTCCTCTACTGGGCTTCTCTGCCTGGGCCAGGGACTGGCTCACACAAGCCTCTCTTCAAGGCTGAGCAGATGATGGGACTCACAACAGGACATCTGGACACAGTTGTGCATGTTGTTAACTGCAAAAGGGAATCTTTCTGACTTCTTTGAGGTTGCTCTGTGCCCATGGAGAGGAATGGCAAGATTTCTGAACTAGAATAAAATATGTGCACAGCTCCTATTTAAGAGCACTTGCCTCTCATCTAGAGGTTCATCCAGTAGGCGCAGCAGGTTTTGGAGACCACCTAGGAATCTGGAAGGAAGGTCTCCAGGATGGGGCAGAAGTTCACTGAGAGGGAGGGAGGGCTGGGGCTGGTGGTGGGATGGGGGAGTTCCCGTCGTCTGCACATCACAGGGATCTGAGCCTCAGGACGGCAGCTCCGGGCTCTCAGTGCTGGAAGCTGCCCCTCTGAGGTCCAGCCGCCTGCTGGCCTCCCCAGCACCAGCGAGCGCCCGCGGTCATGCCAGGCCCCAGCTCACCTGGGCCAGGTGCCTTGCTCTGGCTAAGGGAATGGGTGCGGAGATGGGGGCTGCGCCCAGACAGGGAGCCCGGCGCCCTCTGCACATCCCTCTCCTGGTGGCCGGGGGGATGGAAGGGGGACTGGAGAGCCTGAGGGACGTGGAACCCTCAGAGCAAGGAGCCTGGTCCCTGCAGGAGAAAGGCACCTCTGACTAGCCTGGACCATGGCGCTGGTGGAGACTCAGGCCCGGGTGTCACATCCCCTGGCAAGTGCCCAGCACAGCCCGCACTCAGGCCCCCGTCCAGGCCACGGCTGGCTTGGGAGAAGAGGCCATGGGGCTCCCTGCCCCTCCAGTGGTCCAGCCCTCCTCAGACCCCACCCTGCCCTCCTCCTCCTTGCGTGGGTGACCAGCAGCGGCCAAGCGGAGGCTGGCCAGAGCCACGGCCTCCTCTCCACATGGGAAACAGAGAACAAGATGAGAGCCCCGAGCCGTGGAAACCACCTAGAACTCCAGGCTGTTTGCCGAGCACAGTCCTCGTGGGGTCCTGGGGGGTCACCGGCCTCTGCGCCAGGATGACCATCTTCCCTTCCTCCCAGCCCTTGTTGGCACGACAAGGAGGCGGAGGCGGCTGGTGCCCCTGGGCTTCCTGGTGGGAGGCTGGTGGAGCTGAGGGGTGGGAAGGAAGGGGTGGAGGTGGGGGTTTTCCCCAAAGGTCAGATCCCAGTGCACGTGGAGGGGACTCAGCAGGAGCCCCTACCCCCCGCCAGCCTCCCAGCCTCCTGGGGACAGACTTCCCCAGTGGAGACACCAGAGGCCTGGAGGCTATGTGGAGTGGCCCAGTAGGTGGTCCCAGTTGAGGCTGGGGGAAGCCCTGGGTACCAGTGGGGGTCCCAGCTTCCACCCGCCTCTTGTCCACAGTAGTGGCCCAGCTGGGCCCTTCGGGGCTGCACAGCCCAGCTCCAAAGCAAACACACGAGCACCCAATGCCTGCCTCCTGCATGAAGTTAGAAAAGAAGCGCAGGCCTGAGCAGTCAGAGGTGGACTGGGCGGGACCCTGGGCTGGGGCCACTCCTCGGGCTGTTCCTGGAGGCTTGTCTCGGGGCAGCGGCTGGCTCCTGCCCCTGATTCTCGGGGCTCGCCCTGGCCCAGGAGCGCAGGGGAGACCCTGTGAGGCAGAGGGGCACACAGCTCGTCCCCGCAGGGCCCTCTAGGGACTGGACGTGCCCCGGGTGACATCTTGCCCGCTACCCTGGTCAGAGCCCTGCTCCCCGCCCCTGCAGTGGTGCTGATTCGGCCCCTTCTCTTCAACACACCCCCAACCTTTCCCGGGCCTCCCTCTGCAGGTGAGGCCGAGCAGGAACGTGTGGGGAGACTGGGGCAGAGGTGCCTGACGTGGGACGCGGGGACAGGCCACCCCACGAGGCTGTGCCTCCGTCCCTCCACAGCCTGCTGAGTGGTCCCTGGCTTTCTCCCCGCCTGGCCTTTGGGAGAGCAGGTGGGTCTGTCCCTGAGGGCAGCTCTGCTCTGCGGCCACCGCGGGAGAAAGGGGACAGGTGACCTGGGACGTGTTTTTGGCACACACCGCCCCACACGCAGGCTGCTCATGTCTCCGCCCAATGCACAGCCACGTGGGGAGAGCAGGCCACCAGCTTGCTGTGCCCTGGACCCTGGACAGAGCCTGACCCTGAGAGGCCGTCCCTTAAGACGGTGACTTAACCAAGCCCAGAGCATGGGGCCTGAAGAGGCGTAGCCCAGCCAGGCTGTGAGGTGGGAAGGCCACCGGGGAGCTGGCCTTGCCCAGGTGGCACCAGAGTCACCAGCAGCGGCACCGGGAGAGGGATGGAAGGGGACCTGACCACGAGTCCCCTCTGGCAGCCGCCCCTCCCAGGGGCCTCTGTGCTGCCGTCGCCACGTGAGCAGCTTGGAGCTCGAGCCGTGGGACACCCGGTGCCCAGCTGTCACGGGCACCCTGCCCTGCTCAGTGCTGGGCTTGTGCTCGGCTGGCTGATGGCTTTCCATGCTCCCTGCAGCACTGTGTTCCCAGCGAGGGCGTCCCCGCTGGACTACCACCCCGCCACTGGCGGCCATGGGGACAGGGCAGCTGGGAACACAGGCCCGTGCTTCCTGCACACTTCCTGGTCACACTGGGGGTGCCCAGTGGCAGGGTGGCCCGGTGGCTGGGGGCTGGGGTGCTCGGTGGCTGGGGCGCTCGGCTTTAGCGAGTCTGCAGACCGTCGGCCCCCGAGCCGCTTCTGGAGCAGCTGCCCTGATGCCTGTAGCCTGCCGGCCCTGAACACGGCTTTCTCTACACGGCGTGGGACCCTGGTGACAGGAGGTGCCAACGGATGGAAGGCTGGTGAGAGGGCTGCGGTGGAGTGCATGCCAGCCGCCCACGGCCTGCGCTGTCCTCCTTGCTCTCCTGCCTCCCGGCCCTGGGCACTCCGGGTCCACGCGGCCCCCCTGGGCCTGAGTCAGCTCCGCCCTCCCGCCTGCAAGAACACCTGCCTCCCAGGGCCGGCCATCCCCTCACGGGAGTCCTGGGAAGTCCGGCTCTGAGCCCCGGGAACATCACAGAGCCGGTGACCCCAGGCATGTAGGGTGAGGCTGGTGGCTGTGCTGCCTTCTCCTATCTGGGAGTCACTGAGGCCCATAATGTGGACAAAGGACAAGAGGGGACAGGACAGAGAAGCATAGAAGGATATGGGGCGAGGCGAGAGCCAAGGACCTGAGGGTGGGTACAGGGAAAGTCTGGATTAGGGGACAGGGCAGCCTCGAGAAAACTTACTCAACTCCAGAGGTCATGAGCTGGAGGCAGAGAAATAGAAGAGGATCCCGAGGTCTAGTAGCCGTGTGGAGCGCCTGTAGGAGGCAGGCTCTTTGGTCACCTCCTCTTGCAGAAGAGAACAGGGAACTTTGATGTTGGGTGTCTGAAGTCACAGGTGGAAAGCACTGCCCCTCAGCATCTCCAGGGCAGGAAGGGCTGTGGAGCAACGGGAGCCTCCCCCATGCTGCTGGTGGGGGTCCCTCTCAGACTCTGAGAGGCCCTGGCTCTTCCTCCTGCTGCTGCTGTCTAGGTGGCCCCCTCGTGGGTGTGCTGGTGGCGCCAGTGCCCGCTGTGGATGTGGGGAGGTGCAGGCACAGATGATTCTTCCTCAAAGCCGGTCAGCTGGAAGCAGCAAATTGGGGAGTCCAGGTCCCCACAGAGCAGAACAAGGACCCTTGAGCCATGACAATGGCCCCGGGGATCTTGGCAATGGGCCCTGGAGGAGGCTGGACCAGGGCTTCCCTTGGCCGGGAGGGTGGCCCTGCTACCCCTCCCCAGTGACTGCCCCAGGGTGCCAGCAGGCTGGGCCTCCCCTGGGCCCAGTGCCCCCGAGCCCTCACAATGACAGTGATGCTGCCCTGGTGACAGCTGCACTTGGGACCTGCTGTTCTCTCCCCGGTGGTTGCTGAGCACGGATGCTGCGAAGCCCTGGTCTTGGGCTGAGGGTTTCCGTTCCCAGCCTTGGGTAAGACACGGGGCCTCGCACCTCAGCATCCTCACCTGTAGGAGGGGCACGGTGGCGGCAGGTGCTTCTGAGGCTGCGGGTGCTGCCAGGGCCGGTGCTGGGGAAGTCCCTGTGCCCAGGCCTGGAGTCAGGCATCCAGAGCTCCTGAGAGGGAAGCCCAGCACCTGGGGACACGGATTCCAGTTCCCACCAGCACTTGACTCTGTCCCCTTGTCTGTGAAGTGAGGCAGTGGCAGGGTGGACACAGGGAGGCCTTGGGGTAGAAAGAGACCCCAAGAGCTCGTGAAGCACCTGAGCAGGGTCCACTTGAAAATGTCACCTGCCACTGAGCCCGTGGTTGGACCAGACCATGGACGCTGTCAGCTTGGGGGGCACAGCAGCCGGCGTGCCCCGAGGAGGATGTTGCCTGGGTGTATGGGGGTGTCTGCACCCAGCCACGTCCCCAGGGCACCCCAGTCCTGCCTTACTGTGCTGATGGGCCACCTCTGGGGTAGGATGAGAGGTGGAGGACTGGCCAAGAAGGTGCTGGTGGCTCACGCAGGTTCCAAGGAGCCGTCTCTGCAGGTGTGTTTCTGGGCTCAGCTGCAGGATGGCCTGACCCTGCCGAGCAGGAGGCCACTTGGAGTCAGACATGTCTGAACATCGATTCCACGCCAGGTGCTGGGCTGGGCACTGTGGTGACCAGCACTGACCTCCAGCTGCACTCGGGCACATTCCACAGGACCTCCCTGGCCTCCGGAGGCCAGGGAGACAGGACAGGGGCACACACAGTGTGGGGGAGGGTGCTGCAGATACCCTGAGACTCGGCCTCTGCACCCCAGGGTCCACTCGCACCCAGGTCTTTGGCCACGTTAAACCAGAATTCTGCTCTGGAGAAGCCGCCGGAGTCTGACCCTCCTGCTCTAGTGGAACTGCTGGGCTGTTCTGGGAGACCCTTGGGCCAGGGCAGCCTCAGTGCTCTGGGCACCCACGAAGCTCCCAGGCTTCCAGGACCAGGAGGCTGTGAGAACGCGGGGTGAGCGGCCAGCAGGGTGAGCGGCCAGCGGGGCTGATGGCAAGTGGCCCAGACCTGCTCGGGCGGCTCTGGGGTCTGAGCTGGAAGAGATACGCAGCTACATGGTGCTACGTTCTAGACTCGGGGGTCAGAGATCCCAGAGATGATCTGATACCACGCTGCCTCCAGGGAAGAGCAGCTCCCCTGGGCCCTTCTAGGGCCTGCATGGACCCCTCAGGGGCCCGATGACCCCAGGTTAAGAATCTGGACCTAGTTGTGGTGGAGGCCACCGTGTCCACTGAAGTCTGTCCTCCTCTGTTCATGGCCACGTGTCATGCTGGGCTCTTGGCTACAGGCTAGGTGGCCTCTCCCAGCCCCCCTTGCAGCTAGCTGTGGCATGGGACCAGCTGCCCACCAGGCATAGGGGCAGGAGTCAAGGCAGGGTTGTCTGTGCCAGGTGCGACCCTCACTTCACCTCAACTACGCTGATGATGGCACAAGGTCCTCAGGGTGGCGGAGCCTCAGGACAGAGGAGCCTGGGTCCCTGGACGTCCATTGGAGCAGGTGGCCCCACCAACTGACTGCTTGTGGGGACCGTGGTGTGAGAGGGTCTGAAGCCCCTTGGCCTCTGCCACCCTGGCTGCCAGCCTGCACTGGTATCACCACCAGACAGGCCGGTGGGGGCTCGGGGCTGGGAATGGCCTGCCGCTGCCGCTCAGCTCATTGGAAGCCATGAGGGGAGCCTCTCCCAGCCTCCGGTGGCTGGTGCCAGGCGTCACATGTGCCACGGGTGGAACTTGACAGGTGCATGGAGACCCAGGCACCCACCTGTGGCTCTCGCTGCTGGGTTCCTCCCCCTGGAGGTGCAATGAGACCTGCGCCTCTCGTGGGGAGGAAGCGCGTGGAGACTGGCTGTCACAGGCAGGGCGTGTGGCAGCCTGGGGCTCCTCCTGGGTGGCGCTGGGGGTCCTGGGTCCGCTCCTGAGTGCTTGGGGCTGGACGGTGTCCTGGCAGCGGTGGTTCACAGTGGGCTGGAGTGAGGGCCCCCAGTGTGAGGGTGACGGCACTGTCCCATCCTCCAGCCTGCTATGGATGCTGAGCGATTGCCCCCCAGGGCAGCTGGAAACGCAGGACATGTACATCAGCAGGGAGTCACGCCTCACGTCCTCCATCCCGATGGGGGACTCTGGGATCACATGATTCCCGGGGGTTCACCGAGCCTGGCTACAGCCAGAGCTCTGGAGTGCCTGTGGCCTTCCCTACATGGGGTCTGGCCATGCAGATGGCATCTGTGGTCACCACCTTGGAGAGGCACATTTCCCCCAGGGCTGAGAAGAGGCCAGGACATCAGCAAGGGAGGTGGCTGAAAGCATGGGTCTCTGCACCTCTGAGAGCCACCAGCATGACTGGCTGGACCCCATGGGAGTGCTTGGCCAAATGGCGCTGCCCACCTGTCGTGTCCCTGTGTGAATGCCCCGTGATGCTGACTTTGAGTTCATGGTGGAAATCAAAGTCCTGGGACGTTCTGGATGGTCAGAGCATTTTGGTCCCAGTATTGTCTGGGCAGGCCCCTCAGTTGGGGTTCTTGCCAGCCAGGAGCTCAGTCCCCTTTGTGTAATGTGGCTTTGGGGACATTGAGGTCCTGAGGCTAGAGTGCAGGCTGCTCTCTGGAGAGAGGCAGGAAGGTGGCCGAGCTCCTGCCCGACCTGGCAAGCCCCTGCCCCTCCTGACATCCAGCTCCTCGCTCTATAGTGAGGGTCAACCCATACACGGACCTCGCCTTGAGCGGTCCACACGCCTGTACCCGTGGGGAGTTGGGACATGCTGCCAGCCTTGGACCAGGTGCTCTTCCTTGCCTGTGGCCAAGGGAGACAGAGGCTAGTGGGTGGACCCGGCCAGGCTCCTGCTGGACCCAGAGCACATGCGAGTTCAGAATGCGGCGTCAGCAGAGTCCCCGTTGGCATAAACGTGGGCGTGGGTGCAGAGGGACTGCTGACGGGCATCCCGAATGGGTGTCAGTGTTCCCGTGGAGCAGAGGCCAGCGTGGCGGTGATGGCAGCTGCAACAGAGAAGCACAAAGCAGGACAGCGCCCACTCCCAGCCTGGGGCCAGGGCCTGTGCTCTGACCTGTCGAGATCCCGCACGGTGCTGGGGCCACCAGGGAGCCCAGGAAGGCCCAAGGGCTGGGGCGGAGGGGACGCGCCCACACTGGGTGAGGGCCCTGGCAGCGCCATGGGGCCAGGATCCAGGAGGGTTCCCTCAGTGTCATCTGGGCATCGCTGGACTCCTGCCTGGGGCCTGGTGGCGTGGGGTGGGGCTGGTGGCAAGGGCCAGAGCGCAGCCCACGTCAGAGCCTTCCCTCGCCGGCTCCAGCTGTGCCTGAGCAGTGTCACGGTGGTCACTCGGGAAGGTGGTGATCGCACCAGCCGAGTGTCCACTGTGTCTGGACAGGGCTGGCTGCAGCAGGAGGCTGAAAGCGGTGGTGGTGGGCCAGGTCTCCATCCCTCCCGATCCTTCTGCGGGCCTGGGAGCATCTGCCCTCCTCAGCCCTTGCCCAGGGGCTGTGGCGGGCCGCCCTGCAGGAGGGCAATTGGCTGCTGTCTGGAGGGAAGCTGTCCATCCATTTCAGGGAGGCCCCTTCTCTCAGCCCTGGCCACCCCGCCTGCACTGGGCAGGTGTGCGTGAAGTCCAGGAGGCCTGCCTGGCAGGGGCCGTGGGAACATGAGGCTGCTTAGTGAAGTGCCAGGTGGTAGTGACCAGTGACCCTTGAAGGATGGGCAGGAAGCCAGTGGCCCTGGCCCCAGCCACCAGCCGGCTTGGGCAGAAACGGCTTCCTCTCCTGCCCCGCGTGTGCAGGGAAGGAGCTAAACTCAGGTCCTGGGTTGGGAGGAGAGGAAAGGCAGGACCGTGAAGGGTGGGAGCAGCTCTCGTGGGAACCCCCAGACGGAATAGCCCCCGTTTCCAAGGCCAGGACCAGCAGAGGACGCAGGGGCGGGAGCACCGAGACAGCTGACTGGTCCTCCACTCTGCAGGAACTTTCCTGAAAGGCACAGGCGCTGGGGAGGTGGGGGGTACCTGGGGCTTCCCAGGCTGAATCCTGTGGGGCCTCACCCAGTGTCCAGGGATGGGACCTGGCGGGCTCAGCCACCCGTGCCGCCTGGCCTGCTGCTCACTGTGGCAAGGGGCTTGCCCTGTCCGCCCCGGGCCTGCTCTGCCAAGCAGCTCCCTGGCAGGCGCGTCACCCAAGCAAGGGTCGTGCAGAGAGCCGCTGGATTTAGGGAGCAGGCGTCTGGCTGGGGAGCAGGCCCTCCTGAACGGCTCTGAGTGGCCGGCATACGGGTCGCCCTAACAGCAAGCAGATCTGTAAGGACCTGGAGCAGCTCTGAGAGGAATCACAACAGAGGCCCTGGTGCCATGGACCCGTGCAGTCAGGCCAGATGGGCCAGCGAGGTGGAGTGGAGGTGCAGCCAGGAAACTGCCAGAGGGCAGGAGGCCAAGGCCACAGGGGGTGGCTGACCTGTGGGAGGGACCGCCACCCACCACCCCACCACCCCACACGGGGCTCCTGGTCTCCAGGGCCTTCATGCGGGTCACAGGGCATCGGAAGCTGCATGCCGCTTGGGGACAGCAGCACCTGTACTGTTGTCTGGCCACCAACAGCCCTCAGCGGGTGCTGAGCCTCTGACCACGCTAGCCGTGTCCACTGGTCACCTATGCTTATGGCCCCAGGGCTTGCTGGGATCCAGCAGTGACACAGGGCAGCTCCTGCTCAGCGTCCACCTCTCCCAGCACTGCGTCCTCCAGCTGTCCACGGGGGGCCAGGGCCCTCCTGTCTAGCCTGGCGTCCGTGCAGTCCTGAGCAGCACGGGAGGGAGTGGGTGACTCCACCAATGTCCTCAGCGGGCCCTTCGTCTGGCCTTGTCTGCAGCTATCCAGGCAGGTACTGGCCAGATGGCTGGAGCCCTGGAGGTTGCGCCCGAGGCTGGAAGGACCTGGGTGAGGAGTGGGGCCTCACGTCACCGCGCCTGCTCTGCAGCCTCGGTTTCCTCTGTAGTCTGGGCTCTTCCCAAACAGGAAGGTGGGCCGCTCTGGGTGCCCTTGCCTGGTCTCCTCAGGCTGGCACTGCGGGGCTGCGTGGGGGTGAGTGGGGTGGTGGGGATCCTGCTAGAGGAGGGACATGGGGGCCAGGTGAGTCCACTGCACGTGGCCACCAGAGCAAAGCCCTGTGGGACACCTGCCACGAGTCCATGCACCGTGTGGGGGTGTGGTCACAGGTGCCATGGAACTCTCTAGGCCTCACAGAGAATCTGGCAAAAGCTAATGATGTTTTAATCTAATCATGGCTTTATGGGACTCATTTGCTTTTATTTCAAATTTTATGTTTGAAAAATTTCATAATGAAATTTAAAACACTGAGGGGGGTGGACACGCCTCTGGTAAGAGGGCCTGTCTCCAGCGTGGGCCACTGGCCGACCACGGTCCTTCCTATGCCTGTCCCAACTGCAGCCCCCTGTCCCCACACAGCCCTGGGCCTTGGCCTGTGTCTCGGGGCCCCAGGTCTGATACAGCCAGAGTGACCCAGGCCACACCCTAGGCCCAAACTACAGTGTTCCTGCATACGCGCCCCTTGTGTGACCTGGCCGCGGGCTCCCAGCCCTTCTAGCTGTCCCAGGAGCTGCCCCAGGCCCTGGGCGGTGGAGCCAGCCAGTCCCGGAGGGGCAGCTCCTCTTCCTCCTCCGTGCATTCAGATGTCAGGCTCTGAGGACTGCCTTCCTCTGCTGGGGCCCCACTGGGAAGTGCTGATGGGGGTGAGCTAATTACAGCCCCTCGGCCTCCCAGGGAGGGCTGGGTCCGGTGCCCTGGAAAGACGCCGCAGGTGGGGCAGGAGGGACCGGGTCGGGGGAGCAGGAGGACACTGCACTTGAGTTCATGGCTTTGCTGGGGCTGGTCCCTGAGCTGCCTGGGGTTGGCACTCAGCACCCGCCAGGGCTGTCCTACGCTCAGTACTAGCGGCCCCTTGAGGGGGGGCAGACTGGGAATTTGAGCAGGGACTCGGGGACGTGGCCCTGGGTTGGAGTCCCAGCTCTGCAGTGCACGTGGGGGGCCTGGCTCAGCCTGCTTGCCACCTGTGGTGTGGACACGGGGTCAACACCCCCACAGGGTCATTCCAGGGACCAGGCAGTCAGCAGGACTGGAGGTGGGGACTGGCCCATTAGGCTGACTGTTGTCAGCCACTTTGGAGATCCATGTGGCAGTGCCATCTGGGCACCTAGGAGCCAAAGACAGGAGGGCAGCATGGTTACCCAGAAACCCGCACAGGAGTGTGCAGGGCAGGGACTCGTGGTGCCCAGTGGGGGTGTGGCCCAAGGTCCACCAGGAGGTGGACGGAGGCGGCAGCACAGCCAGGCAGGGGACACAGCTGGCAAGGCGGCAGAAGGGAGCCCAGGACACGGGTGCTGATGGGAGGAGGCGGCCACGAGGTGGGCAGGCAGCTTCTGTCCATGACCCGTGTTCAGAGCAGGCAGGGCCACAAACAGGAGGCAGGCGGTGGCTGTGGGGCTGGGGCGTGAGGGGCAGGAGGGGCGGCCGTGAGTCCAGGGCTCGGCGATGGAACTGTTCCAAACTGGGTGGTGGCGATGTTCGCACGGCTCTGCGGGTTCCTGAACACCCGGACGTGTGGCTTTGAATGGGCCAAGTTCATGGTGGGTGAAGGTAAAACTCAACCAAGCTGTTGCAAAAAACAGTGTGTATTAATTGTTATCACAGTATTAATTAATGTGCACTCACTGTAAATATGTAGGTGATTACAATTTAATGCAGCCATGTAGAATACACAATTGCTACACTTATTGAAGAATAGTGATTATAAATACATAGTGATGATGATTATTCACACAACACAGTTGTAGGATTAGTACAGCAACATGGCATTAAGTACAGCCAGTGGCCTGTTTTTAATAGTCACCGTGTGACACGTATGCATCCGTAACCTGTTGATAGCTGTGTAAGAGGAATTTGGGTTGAGGCACTTGGAATTGGCAGTTTTCTACATTGTCAATGGACAGATTTTGGCCAGTTCCTCTGGTTGCCCGTGAGGTCTTCCTTCTGGATTTTGACGTGGCCGTCTGCAGCCTCCCGTGGGTGGCGCTGGGCTTCCCTGAGGTCTGCTCGGGTGCAGCTCTGACTCCCCCTGCCCTCCTGGTTCTGCATCTGTGGATTCAACCAACACGATCAGAGGTGCCTGGGAAGGGGCTGTGCTGCAGGGACCCCCGCCAGGATACCCGCCCTTGCTGTTCTTGCCCTCGTCCCCCAGACCACAGGGCGTGGCAAAGGTCGTGCAGTCCAGTGCCGTGTCCCAGCCATCTAGACGGCCTGCAGCACACGAGGTCGGGCACTACCCGTTTGATGGAAGGGCTTGGGTCTCCACAGATTTTGGCATCCAAGGGGGTCCTGGGACCATCCCGGGGGGAACGTGGGGACGGCTGTGACTCCCTGGGACATGGTCTGTGGGGAGGGGAACAGCCCAGCCTGGGCAGAGGGAACCCTGCCGTGGCCAGGAGGGGCTTCAGCCGGGGTGCACCAGGAGCCAGCTGGACAGATGTGAGGAAATGCAAGCCCACTCTGGTGGCCTGAGGCCTGAGGCCTGTTCCAGCAGGTCCCCAGGGGCCATGCTTTCCTCGCCTTGAGGGAAAGGACCTGAGCCCCGCCTGCTTCCCCGGCCCTCCTGGGACCTGCTGACCAAGCACCAGCCTGCCCTCTTCCTGGCCCTGGTGCACTAATGGCCTCTGACCCTGGGGCCAGGGGTCAGCTCTCCATTTGTCATGGAGACCTGGGCTGAGGGAGGCAGGGCCCCTTCCTGAGAGGAAACTGAGCCAGGCAGCTGGTGGCCTTGGACACGGAGGCCTTTGCCCAGCACCGTGGGCCAGCCGGCTGGGGGGAGGGGGGAGGGAGATGGCGGGTGTCGGGGCGAACCCAGGACGCTGGGATGAAGCTCACCTCTGCCTCCGGGAAACTTCTGGAAGGCTCTTTGCTCATCAGATACAGTTTTCTGCTGTGGCCACTCCACAGGTGAGACTCAGAAGCCAGGGAAATCCCAGCTCCTGAGCCTGGGAGCCAGGGAGGGGTCGTGGCCGGCACCCAGGTTGGCAGCGGTGGGTGACGGTGTCTTTGTGGCACATCATGCCACCAACCTCCCTGACCTGCCCAGGCCGCCAGCCTCAGTCAGAGCAGTTCGGGCAGCTGCCTGGGGGTCAGGCCAGCCGCTCAGCTCCCAGAGCCTCTGCCTCCTTCTCTGTAAGAAGCGGGGCCAGAGCCCCCACCAGCGCTGTGGCTCAGATGAGGCTGTGCACAGTAGGGCTGTGTGAGAGTCCTGGGGCACTGGAGTAATCACCGCAGCTGGGTGCATCAAGCCACAGGGACGATCCTCTCACACTGCTGGGTGTGGCAGGCAGGTGAGGCCAGGGTGGCGGGGCGGCTGCCGGCCCCAGGGCAGGCTCCGGCCTGCTCCTCTGCGACCCGACCCGGGCTGGTGGCTGCTTCACCCCGTCTGCCTGGCCGCCACAGGCCTCTCCCTCCGTGTCTGTGTCTCCACGTGGCCTTCCCATAGGGCGCCAGTGGTTGGGGTCAGGTGCAGCCCAGCCAGTGCGACCTCATCTTCACTCACGGAGCCTGCCATGGCTGTTCCCATCACACCAGAGTTAGGGGGACCTGCGTTTGGGGGATGCTGTGCTCCCGAATGTGAGCGGCTAGGGCGGCTCCTCGAGCCCCAGGCCCCATGGCTCCCAGCAGTTTGGGGTTCCAGTCTGACCCGATGTTTAGAGTCCTGCCGGCCCAGCCCCACCGGCCCTGTCCTGATGGAGCCTCTCTGTCCAGGCGCCAGGCACCACTGGAGACGCAGTGATTCTCTTGGATGTTTCCTTGGATGCAATTCTGATTCACAGGTCCTTGGGGCAGTGGGGACAGCCACTGGCCACCTCTCGGCCTGCTCCCCTCCTCCTCTTGGCCACCAGGTCCCTTGCTCTTCTCCAGTCACCAAAGCCCCCTCCTCGAGCCTTTGCCCTGCTGGCCCCGTCAGGAGCACTTGACCCTCGCCCCACCCCTTCAGGCCCCTCTAGGGGGTCCTGGCCCATTCCCCTTCCCCCGGGCAGCCGGGCACACCTGCTGTTCCTTTGGCCTCCTGGATGGATGGACAGCGCTGGCCTTCCCTGGCTGCTTGTTAACTGCTTTGTTCGCTGATTTGCTGATTGTCTGTGGCCTTAGCCGTCCTGCCTCCCCAGCACCTGGAACAGCACCTGGAACAGCACCCAGCAGGTAGCAGGCGCCCAGTGAAGACGCGGGCGGGTGGGTGGAGGCTGCGTGAGCAGATCACACTGCCAGAGCATCTCTGAGATGATTGACCACATGCCCACCCGACCACTGTGAGAGGCACAGGATCCAGGCGACTGGGGGACGGAAAGGGTCTCTAATAAATCTTAAGCCCTTTATGAACAAATCCTTGGCACCGCCATGTCCCAGCAGAGGGCGCCAGCTCCCGACAGCTGGGAAGTCCTGCTGTTTTCTCCAGTGAACCTGTCTGAAGTTTAATGAGCAATACACACGGTGCTTATTTACTGCATATGTGCACACACACTTATTATGCACCACAGCCCACGGGGGAAACTCACCCTATGTCCAGGCAACTGGCCACTAGTGCCCTCCCACGTCTCGAGGCAGCTTGTCCTTCTCAGACCTTCGAAAGACCCGGGTGTGCATCCTAGGTTTGGCACTCAGGAAGGGCCTGGACTGGGAAGGCTGTCAGGCATCTCATGATTCTGTTACAGCCACCCCTACCCAGCCTGCTTGCTGGTGTCACGGCCGCGGAGCACACTGGAGGGATGACGGCGGGTCTGGTAGTCACCATGGAGACAGAGGAGGGAGGTTTGGCTGTGGAGCCAGCCTGGTTCTAATTAGCTGTGTGACCTCAGGCAAGTCACTTAACCTCTCTGGTCTGTTTACTCTTCTGTTACATCAAGTGCTAGATTAACTCATTTTGAAGTTCCTTTTAGCACAAGGGTCGATTTTTGGGGAGAGCTCCTGGTCAGGTCCCAGACTGGAGCAGGCCTTCAAAAGATGTGCATAAAGCCGGTAAGTCCTGCTGGAGTCAGGAGTGGGCCTGGACAGATCCGTGGGGCCCGCTTCCCTCTGGCTTTGGTGTGGACCTGCGGCCAGCTCTTGGCCCTGCCACTAACTGGGGCTGGTTGTTTGTTTCTCTGGGCCTCAGTTACCCACCTGCAGGCCGGGGACCTAGTCCACTTTTGCAGGGTTGAGTTCTCAGTGCGATGTGAAGCCTGGGGCTGCTGCTGTCCATCACCCACAGCCCCCTGCCCACCCGGCCACTGCTGCTCCGTGTGCCCAGCCCACTCTTGCCTGGCCTGGAGGTGGGCGCTGCTCGGGTCTGCTCCCTCCTGCTGCTCCCCTGGAGCTGCCTCAGGGCTGCGGCCCTCCCACAGGACGGGGCTCAGGGAGCGCTGGGGCTGCCTTGGCACCAGCCCTCCTCTCCAGGTCCCTTTGGGGCTTGTGTGAGTGTGAGCGTGTGAGATGGTGGGGGACAGCGTCTTCTTTATTGGGGAGAAATTCACAGAACAGACAGTCAGCTGTTCTGAAGGTGCAACTAGGGGACAAGCTCTTGGGAGGAGGGAACACATTCCAGGACAGAGCCGGGTCTGCGGGGTCTCACAGATGCTTTGCCACCTGGTGTCCTTTGGTCCTCACAACTCAATGGAAGCTCAGAGAGGCTGAGCAACTTTTCCCAGGACACCCGGCTGGGAGGCAGGATTCAGCACAGGGCGCAGGAGGTGGTGGGGCCTCATCCCTGCTTGGCCACGGCTCTGAGGGGACAGGGGAAGGGCCTGCAGGCGCGGTGGGCAGGGGCCCCAGCATGACGGGCAGGGCAGCAGGAGCCCAGTGAAGTCGCTTGACCTCCCATCCCTTCATTTCCTGCTCAGCCAAAGAGGAAGTGTTTACACGGTGGCCCCACAGACCCCGCAGGCCCGCGGCCGCAATTAGCTGAACAATGAGGATCCCGCGCGCTCGGAGTGGCCCAGGCGATGGCCGGGGGGTCAGGCAGCCGCCCAGCTCCTCCCTCACAAACTTGCCTGTGACCTGGGCCGTGTCCCCTCCATCTGGAGCAGGGTCTGGACAAGGCGGCTCCAGGGCTCCTCTGGGGCCCAGAGCGGGTGACCCGTGCAGGGAGGCCGGGCGGGGCCGTGCTGGTGATCTGTCCCACTTTCTCATCGGTGGCTCCATCTCCAGGGCCCGACCCTCAGCCCCACATGGCCCCTGCGAGATGCCGAGTGCTCGGTTCTGTTCCTCAGGGGACATGCCCACGAGGGGCCCAGCGAGCGCTGGGCTGGGTTAGCTGCCCTCCAAAGCCGGGCTGCCCTTTGCACAGAGGCTGGGCCTGAGTTCCAGGGTGGCTCCTGGGATGAGCGTCCACACGGGGCAGCAGGTGCCAGACGTGGCCTCTGGGCTGGGCACTTAGGAGGTGGACTGCGCTCGTCACCTGTCTCCCCCACCCCCGGCTGGACGCTGAAGACTCGGATGCCTGCTGCTGGCAGGAGCAGGAACCTGGGTCACTGCCGGGCCAGCCTGACACTGGCCGGGGCAGCCACGCTGGAAGGTCACGTGCAGGAGGCAGATGAGTGACGTGGAGGCCCTGGTGCCGGGGGAGCTGGTGAGCTTCTCCACCTGAGCCTTGTGGTCCCCTGCGCCAGGCCTGGACGCTCGGCTGAGAACAACAGGCTGTCCCTGCCTTTGGCCGGGCGGGACGCAGGCTGCAGGACTGTGGGGACTTTGCTCCCCAGAGGCCTCTGAGGTCTGTGTCAGCCAGCTGGCAAGAGGTGCCCTGGAGCTGGGGCCACAGAGCCCTGGGCAGGCAGAGCCTGGCCTGCCCGTGCCCTGGTGCAGGGTGGTTCCGCGTGGACTGGTCGTGGCGTCTGCGCAAGTCGGCCACCGGGAGCACATACAAGGCTACGGCTGAGGTGCTGGTGTGGCTTTTGAGGGAACAGCGTTCCTCTCTGTGTCCCACGGAACCCTTGGGTGTGGAGATGTCAGCCCTGGTCATTGCAAGCTGTCTGGACACCGGGATGGTCCCCTGGGCAGGTCCCACCCGCACACGCTCGGGCTGGGAGCCACCAGCCGTGGGTTCCCCTCGAGGCCTCCATGGGCCCCGCGTAAAGCTGCAGAGACCCCGAGTCTGCTGGGGGCTGTGTGGTCCCAGCTGGAGCATCTGCCCCAAAGCAGCGGCGCCCAGAGCTCTGGCCTGGCCTTGCCGACAGAGCCTCCTCCTGCCGTGAGTGCAGGCATGTCCACACCTCGCTCCCCAGCTGGGTGGCTGCCCCGTGTGACCAGGGAAGACGCGCTGTCTGCAGCCTCTCCGCGCCCTCCTCCACCCACACCGTCGCGCTGGCCCTGCGACCCCCACGGGTGGCAGTCTTGCTTTGGATTTGGTGCTGCACTGTCGCCTGGACAGTGGCTGCAGGACTGGCCCGAGTCTTGGTCCTCCTTCAGGGGCCGCTGGCGGGGCCCCGTCTGGCAGAGGCCCCATGAGGGCAGTCGGGGCAGGGCTGCGACTTTGTCCCGTCCTGGCCTCTCCTCTGTTTCCCCACCAGCATCCCCGAGGCGGCAGGAATGTCCTCTTCCCATGCTGCGCCCATCTTCTTGCTGGCCCAAGGCAGGATGGGAACTGGGAGGACAGAACAGGGGCCACGGGGCCACACGTGGATCGTGGTCCCTAAAGGCACTTTCCCAGGTGCCTCGGGCCCTGGAATCAGCACGCCTGGTCTGCAAAGCAGGGCCTCGCTGTTGTGTCCCCATAGGTGACAGGACAGTGGGGCTCTGGCTGCAGCTGAGACAGAAGCTGCAGACACTGGCCTCGTGGGGCCGGGTCGCGCTCCCCGTCTCTTCTGGAGGTTGGGAGCTGGCAGTGGCTGGGCGTCCACCTCGGCCCATGCCCCCTGCTGAGCAGTGTCCCATGCCAGGGGCCTCAGGCCTCCTAGGACATGGTCTGGAGGTCGTGCCTGCACGGTGCTGTCCCAAGCAGCCGAGGCCTTGTTTGAGCCTGGTGCAGCTGCAGGGAGGTGCCTCATTTCCAGGCCAACACTTGCTTGCTCTGCGGCTGAACCCCTCAGTCTGGGCTGCGTCCCTGGGGCCTGATGGCTGCGCCTGCTTTCCAGGTGGTCACTCCCACGTGCTTTTGTAAAGGCACCTGTGAGGGGCTGGTCCTTCCACAGTGCCCGCCCCGGCGCCTGGTGGTCCTGCGTCTCAGTCCTTGCCGTCTGCAGGTGTTGGCACGTCTGGGCCTAGCTTGGAGGACCATGCCCGTCCTCTGTGTTGTGTCCTGGGCATTTTGAAGGTCACCAGGAGGAGGCCATCTCGTCAGCCCATTTCACAGCGGCAGGAGGCTCCCGGAAGAAGGGGCCCGCCAGGAAGCGGAGGAGCGGCAACCGGCCGTGGGGTCCAGGGGGAGCCGTGCCCCTCTCGCATGGCCTCCGCAGGGCCTGGCGTCTGCTCTGCCCAAGTGTGTGCTCAGGGGTCCCTGCTGCTGGACACGGGCTGCACACAGTTTGGCCTCCTTGGCCGTCTTTCCTTCAGGCAGACGGGCCCTCGGGTGAGCTCTCAGCCCAACCCAGTACTCGGGCAGCAGCTGGGGCCGCAGAGCTGCTGGAAGGCAGGGCGCTGGCGGGCGCTTTGGGCTCTGATGGGGTGGGGTGTCCCGGCAGTGAGAGGGCCTGAGGCTCCCCAGGGCCCAGGGGAGCTGCCCAGGAGAGCCACGGGGTGGCATGTCATCTCAGGGGTGAGCTGGGACCTCGCAACCCAGCCTGAGACAGGGACTCGGGCCATGGCACGTGGGGAGGCGCCGGGAGGCCTGCACACAAAGGCCTCCAGAGCTGCCATCTCCTCGCCCTGGAGCCTGGGAACGTGTGGCAAGAGGGACTTCGCAGAGGGACAGATGAGGGACCCTAGTAGAGGGGATAATTCTGGGCCCGACATAATGACACGGTCGAGGAAGAGATCGGACGACGCGAGGAGGGAGGGCGGCGAGCCCAGGGCCGGGACGGGGAAGCTTCTCCTTCTCGGGAGGAGACCACCCACACCTTGGTTCAGGCCTCGGACCCCAGAGCTGTGGGACGATGGATTTGTGTTGTTTTAAGTCGTGACGGTTGAGACCACTCGCTGCGGCCGCCGCAGGAGAGCGCGAGCCCGAGAGAGGCAGGGAAGGGCGGCAAGGCCAGGCCTGCAAAGGGCACTGGACGCGCTGGACGGTCCAGCTGGGGCATCCTCCTTGCACAGGTGGGAGCATGGACACCACAGGGCGAGAGAGCCCAGGGCGGTGGCGGGCCACCTGCCTGTACCGCCTGCGGCTCCCGCCACGTCCTCCGTCCCCGCGCTGTTTCACTAGCACGTTTCTCCAGGTGATTTGCTTTAGGAGGCACTTAAATGCACACATGATGGCAATTCCCGAAAACGATGGGCTCAAGGCTCTGGTTCTGCATTTTCCTAATAAACACTAAAACACACACATCAACCATGAAGATAAAAGGTTTCCCACTGACGGTCTAAAATCACCCCCATTGCCACCCAAAGATCCACGCTATCAACTTTCGGAAATGCTGAGTTATTTTATCTAGTCCTGACAATGACCTATTTTACCCACAAGGAACAGATGCACAGAGAGGGTTAGTGACTCTCCTAGGGTCACACAGCAGGGGGCCGTGACAGCAGATTTCTGCGTCCAAAGCTAATGATCTGTCCCAGATCGTCCTTTGTCCCAAGCTTTGACCCAGTGACCCTCAGATGCACTTAAGGGGCAGATGAGTGGCAGGTCCTGCCCCTCCTGGAGGGCAGCTGCGAGGAGAGGAAGGTGGAGATGGCGAGAAAAACTTGCATTTGAAGGCCACAGAGAGAAGGGGACGCCGGTTCTCCCGTCCTCCATCCTGTGACCTCGGGGTGGCGGATGTGCGCTCAGAGGCCGGAGGCGTGAGTGGGCCGTTGACGTCTGCTGTGCCTGGCCTCCCACGGGGAGCAGGGCTAGGAGACGGGCGTCCGTCTGGCTGGCCACAGGCACGCCTCGCCCACTCCCCGGGGCTGCGTGAAGGTGAATTTGAAGGCACCAGAGTGAAACAGCGGGCTCCCCCTGGGTCAGCGCAGCCCCGAACCCCGGAAGTGAGACTGTCCACCCGCAGGGCCCGTGAGGACCGGGTTATCTACCACGGCAGGCGCTGGCCTTAGGCGAATGATGGACGCCACTGACGTGCGGCCCGACAGCCAGCAGGTGTCAGGGGCCGGGCAGCGGGTGGGAGGAAGCCCTGTCCAGGCCCCGAGGGTCATCCAGCCACCTGTGAGGCAGGGCTGGGGCTGCTGTGGACATGTTGGGGATCGTCCTGTGGCTCTCCTGAAACCCACGCTGACTTCCACCGCTGTCCGCCGGCTATGATGGTATGACTTAGGATTTAGGTGAGCATCGATGAGGGGCAGGAAGGGAACAGCAGTCCACCCCCCAGGCCGCTGGTGACAGTCTCAGGACCGCTGGCAGCGGTGCCCACCTCCCCTGGGCACGAGTCTCCTGACTGAGCCCAGAGCATCCCGCCCCAGGCGTCCTCCCTGAGGCCCGCCTGACCACAAGGCTGCTCAGCCCACCCAGGAGGGGCAAAGAGCAGGGTGTGGTGACCTGCGACCTCCACACGGGGCAGGGAGCTAGTGGGCCCTTGGGTGGGTGGATGCCAGCTCTCCCAAGGCGCCTGGGGGACTGAGCCCAGCTGCCTGGGCCACCGTGCTGTCACTTCCAGAGAGGCCGCCAGCTCTCCAGTCCTTGTCCGTGTCTGTCCACGGGTCTGTTTGCCAGCACAGGCCACAATGTCGTCTGCTGCCCAAGCAGACCGTCCAGGGCGCCCAGGCCATCCGACACACGGGGCTGCGGTCCCAGCTACGCCACCGATGGCTAGGGCACCTCCAGCTTGAGGCCTCGCGGTGCTTGGGTCCCTCATGGGGAAAGGAGGCTCCTGCACTGCCTGCTAGTCTGGGGACCAGACTGCCACACGTTGGCCCCACAGCCCAGGGGCGGCCACAACATCGTCTTTGCTCTGAACTGGGGGAGTCTGTGTCCACACCTGACTCTCTGAGGGCAAGTGTCCTGGTTCAAAGGTGAAATAATTTTTAAAAATTTCATCATGTTTCTCGTATGCGTTCACGTGATGATGTCACCAGCCGCATGGCCCCAGGGGTGACCACGGCCTCTTTTTCGATGGGACTGTTTGGAGATGATGATCTGTTTCAAATGTAAAGAAGACTCAAGAATAAGCCCCCGCAGGGGAGCAGCGCCCACCAGGAGCTTCTCCTAGGAGCCTGAAGGGTGGCCTCCTCCTCTCTGCCAGGTGAGGACTGGAGTCTGGTGGGGCAGGTGGCCCAAGGGGAGCACAGGGGGCAGGCCCAGGGTGCACATGGGCCGGCCCAGCCCATAGGAGCAACGTTCTTTGAAGCCAAATCTTCTGGAGTCCGAGGCCCGCCTGGGCCTTTGCCCCGTGAGCGCCGTGGGAGGTGGACGTGAGCCGCGCCCACAGGGCTTTCCTGGATGGCCCAGAGCCCCGGGCTGCCGACTCAGCTGGGGAAGTCAGCTCATGCTGCTGTGGCCACTCTCCTGGTGGCCGGTGGAGGTGGGAAGGGCACCGCTTCTTTGTACCTCATTCCTTGCTGAGGAGTGGACAGGGGCCTGGCCCATGCTGGACGGGACATGAGACCAACACTCAGGAGCATCAGCCCCTTACAGAGAAGGGCAAAAGGTGGGCCACCCACCCCTGCCTGCCCCCTGCACCTCCGGGCTGTGGGAGCTGGCAGCCCAGGAGGGGTGCGAGGAGGAGGCTTGCCAGCCCCTCTGTCACTACCTTAACCCCCGGAGAGGTGAAAAATGACCAGGAGCAAAGGGCCCTGGCTGCCTTCCACTAGGAGCAGCACATCCCTGAGAACTGCTCGCCTTCGTGGCCACCATGGTGTCCTCCCGGGTGCCCAGACAGGTGGGTAGCACAGGTGTCCCATCCCCCTCACTCCCAATACCCACCCTGTTCCCCAATGACCACGGGGCTCCCTCTGTGAGATTCCACTTCTTCAAGCAGAGAAAACATGTTCCCTCTGGCCACTGCTTAGGACGGGGTGTGCCAAACACAGTGGTTTCTTTCTTTCTTTTATTTTTGTGTGTGTGGGGGAATGAGGATTGAACTCAGGGGCACTCGACCACTGAGCCATGTCCCCAGCCCTATTTTGTGTTTTATGTAGAGACAGGGTCGCACTGAGTTGCGTAGTGTCACTTTTGCTGAGGCTGGCTTTGAACTTGCGATCCTCCAGCCTCAGCCTCCTGAGCCACTGGGATGACAGGCGTGCGCCACCAGGCCTGAAGTTTGCTTTTTCTGTGTTTTTGGTTTTCTGTTTTTTATTTTTTATTGTTTGTTTTTGGTACTGGGGACTGAAACCAGGGGAGCTTTACTACAGAGCCACACCCCCACTCCTCTTTATTTATTATTTTTTTTCAGTTTTGAGACCCTGTCCCACAAGTTGCTTAGGGCCTTGCTAAGCTACTGAGACTGGCCTCAAACTTGTGGTCCTCCTTCCTCAGCCTCCTGAGTCTCTGGGATGACAGGCATGTGCCCGGCACAAGGCTCTGTTTTAAGAGGCAATGTGCTTTGGAGAGATTCCCTTCATGACTGTGAGCCTCAGTGTGGCCCTTGTAGGATGGGGGATAACGATCTCGCCTCTGGGGTAGGGCCCAGGCAGTGCACCACGCTTCTGACCCAGTGCCCCCCGCCACCGTATCCATTGTACGCAAGGGACATGACGGCCCAAATAAGGACTCCGTTTCCTAGGTGGCCTTGTAGCGGGTGGCATCCCGTTGCTGTGACCTGCCTGGCATTCCCGTCCCCTCCTGGGTGCTCTGTGGAGGGTGGGGGCTACCCTGGGTCTAGGGTGGGAGCAGCAGGAGCCCAGCGGTGGGCCCGTGGACAGAGCCCAGACCCATCAGGACAGAGGTGGTGTGCGGGATCCCAGGCCAGCACGTGGGCTTTGTCACACAGACTTGGGAGGTCAAGCACGAGCCCTGAGAAACACAGGCAGAGTGGGACAAAGGCCCAGCCTGTGCTCACATCGCAGTGGAAAGGCAGCCCCTTCCCCAGTCTGAGGGAGCCCCAGCTGGTCTTCTGAAGACCTGGGGCGCCTTCCCAGCTCACAGCAGCAGCCAGTTTCCCTGGGGCTCAGGGACCACGGAGGCTGAGCCGGGGACTGGCCCACGGGTCCGCTGACGTCGACGAACGGGCTGTTCTCTTTTTCTGGGTCGACATCTCAAGGCGTCTGGCTCCTATTAAGATGTGACCCTCTTCCCTTCTGTGGGAACCCGCCCTTCGTGGAGTGAACGCCAGCCCGGGGCAGGGGCAGATAGGCAAGGTCCGCGTCTGGGAGGACCTCAAGGACACCTCGAGAGACTCCTGTGTGTCCGTCTTGAGGTCTGTCGCCTCTGCTCCCGGGTTTGTGCTGCCAGCAGTGAGCCTGGTGCGGCTCCCAGGCCTGGGCGGGCCAGGCGGGGGCAAGAGCGGTCAGAGCGCCAGGTGGCCGAGAGCCTCGGAGAGGAGGGCCGAGCCTGTCCCCCTGGCTCCCAGGCGGGCTGGGCACAGCCCTGCCCTTCCTCCCGTGTCCGCCCTCTGTCCCATTGTTTGGCTGTGCTGGCCCGGGGACCTCGCTTGGCCACCATGTTCTGCAAAGGCAGCCTCACATTTTTCTTCCACGACGGGCTCAGACATAAACAGTCCCTGCTGGTGGGCATCCGGCCTCCGGGGTCCCATCGGCTCTATCCGGTGTTTGTCATTTCCCCAGGCACGGCTGGGGTGAAGGGTGGGGTTGGGACGTGCATTCATGTGTCCTGGCAGTGGTCAGGACAAGTGGGCCTCGCTGGAGGCCGGGACCTGGGACCCGGTGTTTATCCTCTGGGCTGCGTGACGCCCCCGTGTGACTCCAGCATCTGAAGCTGCTTCTATCCTGCTCTGCAGGAGGTTCACGGCTTGCAGGCGCAGTGTCTGGTGTGAGGCTTCATAGTCACATGGCTCTCTCTGCTGGCCTTCGAGGACTCGGGAGGCAAGCCCGGCCATTAGCAGCTTCTCCTAGGACAGAGGCAGTGGGGTCTGAGGCCAGCAGCTGTTGCCATCTTGGCCCCTTTGGAACCCAAGCAGGATCCGACAAAGACCCACCAGGTGTCAGTCAAGGGCGAAGAGCCCAGCAGTGTGACTCGGGCTTGCCGGGTGCCCAGCTTGAGATGTGGCCCACTGCGTGTGGCATGGTGGCATGCCTGTGGCTCCTTGGAGGCTGAGGCGGGGGTGCCCGGGAGTTCTGGGTCTCAAAAAAATAAAACAATAAACCGCCGCCAACCTGAGGCAAAATGCGTTCTCGGGTGAGCTGGGCACACGCAGTACTTGAGCTGTGCCTGAGGGCGGGCAGGCCTGGACGTCCTCACCCAGGAGCCCAGCTTGGGGACCCGCGGGCAGGAGCGGGAAAGCCCTCAGGGTTTGCACAGGTGCACAGGCAGGGGCTTCCTCTGCCATCCGTCACCCGGTGTGGGCAGCATGTCAGCATGGCCCCTGCGAGAGACAGCGGCGGAGAAAGGCCTGGATGCGGGGGCTTCTCTGGCCTGGTGCCTGGAGCCTGTCAATGGGGTGGGCCTGTTTCTTCACCCGCAGTGGCCGCCCCTCCTGGGGCCTCACAGAGCCAGAGCCTCTCTCAGCCTCACTTCCTGGGATCATCTGGTCAGGAGCTGGGAGGGACTCTGCTCATGGCCTTGGCAGGAGTCCCTTGTTCAGAATGGTGACCTAGGTGCTCCCTGGAGCACCTTGCTGCGGCAGGACGGGTGGCGCCGCGTTCTTTGCTCTGCTCCTCCATGAACTCGAAAGAGCGGCTTAATGAAGCCAGATGGAGCTGTCTGTTTAAGAAGCTGACCCGCGTTGGCGGCTGGACCCGTTAGGAAGCAAGCAGGACAGTCGCCATTCCAGACTGGTGCCGAGCCCAGGTAGCTTTGCTTTGTTAATGTGTCGAGGCGGGCAGCTGGGAAGGCCAGCCTTGCTCTCGGGTAGCGAGTCCTGAGGACAGTGGCCAGGTGTGGGGTGCTGGGCCAGGCACCGGCAAGTCTGAGAGACGGGGTTCACAGGGCCAATGCTGTGAAAGATGGGGCCAGTGGGTGAGCAGGTGATTGACAGTGGGCTCAGCCCAGCGTCCCTCTTGCCACTCATTCACATACGTCCCGGAGGGCCCCTGGTGCCTGGACACGGGCCCTGGGGAAGTGGGAGTGGGGGGGCAGTGCTGAGGCTCCCTGGGGGCCCTGCGGGGTCTCCCAGCCCCTCCGTGGTGTGCTCCCTCCTGGGGCCTCTGGGTTATCAGCAGCGGGGATCTGCTGTGGCCCGATGACACATCTGCGCCCGTGGAGGATTCGGGCTGACCCTTCCCACCCACATGGTCTTCCTTGAGCTTTATCTCTTAGGTGAGGGATAGGGGCTGGGATCCCCTGGTGGCTGCCCTGTGGGTGACCCCACCTGCCTCACAGAGGGGGACCGCTTGCTGCCGGCTGCCCCTTCTCACGTATTCCCATCAGCAGCAGGTCAGCACGGGTGCCCGGGAGCCAGGCTGCAGGGCAGGGAGCCCGGCTCCGGGCCAGGCAGTAATGCCGCAGCCCACACTTCTGGCAGCCACGCTGCCCTCGGCCCAGGGCTGTGCTTCCTGCTGTCCAAACGGCTCGTTAGCCTTCTCGGCCATGGGAAGGGCGCCCCATAATGATGCCCACTCTGCAGGCAGGCATCAGGGCAACCTCAGATTGCAGGCAGGGAAGCCAGGGCCCCGGTGGGCGAGTGGAAGGCGGCGTGGAGCAGGAGCCTGTTCCTGCGGCGAGCCAGGAAGTGGCCTTCTCTGCAGGGCCTGCGCCCCAGGGGTGGGCTGGGCTTGGCGATTGGGACTCAGTTCTGCTGGGAGAATCCACGGCACCCGGAAGGGCAGGATGTGCCCCAGACGGAAACAGTACACCTGCTGCCACCAGGAGCTCCCCCAGATTCCCACCGTAGCCCTCTCTGACCCCACTTCACAGAGGAGAAAACCAAGGCCTGGACAGGAAGTGTGAAGAGCACGGAGCTGCCCAGGAGGGCGGTGGTGGCCTGGGGGATGCGGCAGCCTCTCAGGGAAGGACGCGGCCAGCACCCAGTCTGTGCTCAGGTCCCCTTGCAGGTGGCCCGGGAACTCATCCTATGCCCAGGGCTTCGGGCTGGGTACCACCTCCCGGGCACCACGTGCTGTGGCCTAACTTCCTGGGGACTCTCCTTTAGGTCCCCAGGGTCCATTTCTTCAACTGGTATTTTGAATAACAAAGAGCAAGGCAGACATCATGGTGGTTTCTCCCCAGTCAAGCTTCCAAGGCGCAGCCGCTTCCCATGTCCTCCGGAGAGTGGACTGGACTGCGGTCAGCAGGGCGACCCCTGCTCTGCCTGCTTGGGCTGTTTCTTTCCCAGGCCTCCAGGGCTAAGGGTTTCAGATTGCGAGGCCGTGGCCACAGGGGTGCTTTGTCCCGCAGGCAGCGGGGCTGGGGCTAACTTGACCCCCAGTGCCGTGTCCTGTCGGCCACCTCTGCGGCCTGCACGTCCAGATGGATTGTGTCGGGCTGGTTATCAGGGGCAGACGGCACTTCTCCCACCAGGGCAGCTAGGTCTTGAGGTTAAAGGGCAAAGGTCAAGGAACGCCAGGGCCACATGTGGGATGCATTAAGTCGTCGCCCTGCTCGAGTGGCAGACCCAGGGCTCTGGCCTGAGAGGCCGAGTCCATTTTCCTTCTGCAGAAAAACGTGGGTAACTCCTGGTTTGTAGGGTCTGTGAAAGAGAGGGTCTTGGTGCCTGCTCGCCTGACTGTGGGGCGGGTGGGCGGGTGGTTAGCCCTCCGTTGGGGGTGTGTGATGGGATGGGTGGGCAGGAGTGTGAGGGATGGGCTTGGAGGCCACAAGCCAGCGTGGGCGTGTGACAATCAGGGCCTCTAGAGAAGCGAGAAAGTTTTTCCAAGAACATTCTGGAACAACAACTAGGGGGTCTAGAAGGAAGCTGTTTGATCTCAGCAAAGAGATCAAAATGCCTTTATTTTGCGTAACAAGAGGTGTGGGCGGTTCTCGTCATTGATTAAGGAAACATTTATGAAGCGCCTGCTGTGTGTCGAGCCACTAGACACAGTGGTGGAAAAAGCAAGGCCTGGAGGGACAGGGTGAGGGTCCCTCCAGCGCCGGGGGACAAGAGCAGAGCAGGACAGCAGGCTGTGCCGCTGGTTTGGGGGTGATGGGAAAACAGAGAGTGGGGTGAGCGATGGGGGCCGAGTGGGCCTGGGAGAGACTTAGGAAGGTGACGGCAGGACCATCTTTCCAGGCTCGGGGGCTTCGAAAGCTTCTTTGACCGTGAGTTCTGGACCCACCTGAGTCTCGCAGGGTGGCGTCCTCTCCTCCCCCTCTGCTGGAGAGCCTCCTGGGAACGTGGCTCCAGCTGGGGAGGCGACCACCCTGCTCCTCCTTCTGTTCCGACAGGAGGCACGTGTCACAAAGGGAGGCCATGCCTCACCGTCCACAGCCATGCGGGATTCGTCCCCACAGCCGAGCAAACTCCACCCAGAGGCCGAGGCCTCTGAAGGCTGGCAGAGGGGTTTCTGCCATTTTTCTAGAGATTCTCTCACCAGGCTTCAGGTTTCACAAAGGAAGCCCCTGCCAGCGCAGGCTCAGCCGGGGTCCCGTGCCCCTAAGTAGCACCCGCAGCCCTGCACGCTGCCGCGGTCACTGTGGACTGCAGATGTGGCTGTCCGCGCCTGCGCCCGCCTCCTCAGGCTCGTCTGGGTCTGAAGATGGGTTGCTTGGTCAGGAACTGGGGTTTGGGACTATTTTTTCTCCTTTTATTTCTGTCCTCATCCTGCCGATGGCTCCTGGAAACGTGGAAGTTTCTGGGCTATGGCAACTGGGCCTGATGCTGCTGCTGAACACCTGCCCACCAAGGCGGAGCGTGGCAAGTCAGAGAGGCTGAGATATCGTGGGGAGGGGGAGAGGAGAGAGGGAGGGAAGGAAGGAGGGAGAGAGAGAAAGGGAGGGTGGGAGAGAGGGAGAAAGGAGGGGGGAGAGAGGGAGCGAGGAAGGGGTCCAGTGAGCATGGCTGCTGGTCCAGCGGCCTCCTAATGAAAGGTGGTTACTGCCAGTGCTGATGGTGCTCCCACGTGTCCCCAGTCAGGCGTGTGGCCGTGGCCGCGGCAGCTGCGTAAGGCACACCTGATAGCAGAGCAGTGCTGGGAACTGGGCTGCTGCGCCTCCCGTGGGGCCGTGACAGATGGGCCACCACCACAGAGGGGGCCTGTTGGTCAGGAGGCCACAGGTCGAGGTCACGGCGGCAGGGCGCACTGCCTCTGTGGGCTCTGCTGGAAGACCCTCCCGCCTCTGCGGGCTCTGCTGGAAGACCCTCCTGCCTCTGCGGCTCCGGCTCCGGCTCCGGGGTCCTGGCAGAGGCGGCTCACTCCAGCCCCCGCCTCGATGCCTCCTGTGAGGCGCCAGGGCCGGCTTGCCCGCTCTCGCCCAAGTCGACCTCATCTCAACATCCTTGACTGAGCTACAGCTGCAAGACCTTTCTCCAGATGGGGTCACACTGAGGGGTCCAGGCAGCGGTCAGCAGCGAGGATGACTTCGCCAAGGCTGTCTGCGTGTCCTGCCGTGATCACGTGGCTCTCCTTTCTTAGCCTATCAGTGTGGTGAATGACGTTCATTGAATTCGTACTCACTGAGTTTTTGATGAACAGAAAATGACAGTTTTAAATGCTTCCTGTGTCTGTTATGAGGTCTTCCTGGCTAAGTGGCTTTGGGTCAGTCACTGAACCTCTCTGGGCCTCAGGCTGACTCTTCCTCAGGCTGAGGTCTTCCTGGCTAAGTGGCTTTGGGTCAGTCACTGAACCTCTCTGGGCCTCTGGCCTGCGTCACTGATTTTGAAGGTCCCTGCTGCACAGGTGACGGGCGACGGGAGCGGACCACTGGGCTATCCCAACTCAAGTGCTTATTAAGTGCCTGTTGTTTGCCGGATCCAGGCTGGACCTTCAGTCTCTTTCTCGTCAGTGTTATGAGATGTTCACTGGGGCCTGCCCTTGGCAGGTGGTGGCAGCTGTGGTCACCAAGGGACCTGAGGCTGCCTCCTTGCCAGCTGCAGGTGGCGGGGAGGCGTGGGCTACACTGCCCAGCACAGTAGCCACATGTGGCACAGGTGTCTGAAGTGTCACAGGTCCGAGCTGGTAAACGCCGTCAGGCGCGGAGAGGTCGGTCTTGACTTCAAAGACCTGGTACAAATGAGGTTCGAGCCTCGCACCTGTAACTTTTAGATTGCATTTCACGCTGCAATGATGTTCTGTATGTATTGGGTTAAATAAAATGTATTTTAAAAATTATTAAATAAATTTGATTTGCTCTTTTCATGTGACCGGAAGAGCATTTTTGGCTGTGTGTGGCTCTGGTTGGTTTCCGGGCACAGGGCTGCTCTGGCCTGGAGGCCGGCACACTGCCTGTCTGCTTGTAGGTGGTTTGATTGGTGCAATCACCTGCTGTCCAGCTGCTGCCTGTGACTGTGCCCCATTACAACAGCAGAGCTGAGGCCTGTGCTGGAGGCTGGCTCGCGGAGCCTGGACTGACCTACAGGGGACATTGCTGACCTCGCTGCAGAGCCACCCGGGGAGCGGGCTCCTGGTGTTGGCCACCTCTGTGGAGAGGCTGCCGGTGGTTTGACTTTCCTTCCTCCGTGTCTCTTGGGCTGCGTAACCGTGACTGCGTAATGTAACGTTTTCACTTCTGAAATGAAAACATTACTTCGAGAATAAAGATGAAAAATCATAAATGCTTTTTTAATTACAAATAAGTTGTGAGGGGCAGAACAGGAAATGGCACCGCGGGGATTCCCTGAGATGGGGCCACTGCGTAGCTCTGAGCTCACTGCCCGAGGGGACCCAGGCAGCTCTCGAGGGCACAGACTCCTTGCTTTTCCCCTCGGAGGGCTGTTTACATACAACGGAGCACAGAACTTGGGTCTAAGGAAGACAGTTAGTCAAAGGCAGCCCCCAGGGGGCTGGGCCGGGCTGTGTGGGGGTTCGGGAAGTGGGGCGCATCTGGTTTGTGTTAGGTTTATAAGGCCGATAGCAAATAAGGGTATTAGAGCTAATTTACTTATTTAGAGAAAGACGTCTCAGCCCCAGAATCCATGACTGGGGGCAGCGGCCCCTCCCCGGTGGCAGGGAAGCCCTGGGCGGAGGGCCTGCCCTGCCAAGGCCTGGGTGCCACGCTGGCACCTTCATAAAGCAGCCCTGCCAGCATGTGGGCCAGGGCTGCACCAGGGCCCCCATCCCTCCTCCGGGGCTGGCTCCCACAGGCTCCTGCCCTGCCCTGTAGCCCTCTTGGAGTTCATTCCCACCAGGTCCCAGAGCACAGGTGACCTACGGGGCGGGATGGAGGAGGAGGGGGAAGCACATCTCTCTTGAAGCCCCGCTCCCTGGATCCCAGGGGTCAGCACACCTGGGGAGCCTGGTCCTTGCAAGGTACCTGGCTGCAGTGTCCCTGTGCTCCTGCTGCTAGCCGCAGGTCCCTGCACCCAAGGTCTCCATCCCTGTGCCCAAGGTCCCCATCCCTGTGCCCAAGGTCCCTGCTGGGCCATTTCCCCAGGGGCTTGCAATGGCAGCACCGTGATTTCCAGCTGCAGCCCCTCTGTGCAGGCTCCACCCTCAGACCCAGGGCTTGGGCTCAGGAACCCTGGTCCTGCCAACGTGGGCCTCCTTGGACTTGCTTTTATGGGAAGAACTCGGGCTTTGGAACGAGATAGGAGGGGGCTCAGCTCCTGCCTTGCCTGAGCCCCCTTAGGAGCTTCGTTCCCTGCTGTGGGGTGTGGAGAGCCAAACCCACGGCCCAGCCGGTGGGAAGGACACGGAGAAGGCCGATGTGGTCCCCTCGGGCTGGAACCAGGAAGAGAGGGAGCTTGCGGATGGAGAGACGCCTGGGGGCCCTTGCTCTGTCCAAGGGAATGGAGGAAATTGTGGGTGGTGGGCAGCAGGCGGTGGGCAGCGGGGCCTGTGATGTTGACCTTAGTGTGCAGCAGAGGGGTGCTCTGTGGCCTCCCTCCCTCTCTGTGCCTCTCTCACCATATATTTGGGGTCCAGCATGGCTGAACTCTCCAAACAGCAGTTTCCAGATTTGCTGAACCGAACAGTCTTGGACTTGGTGGCTGTGATTTCTGCAGCTCCTTGGATCCGTGCTTCTTGTCGGATCCGATTGGGACTCCCATGTGGTTATTAACTCCCTTTACCAAGCTCCACCTTACACGCTGACACCACAGCTGTGAATAGTTATAACTGATCTATACCAATAATATTTTAAGAAGCGCGAGGAAAGGGAGGTGGAAATCCAATGCTCTGGAGATGACGTGGCAGCGGTTTCAGCTCTGGATGAAACCAACTTGAATTACTTGGGGGAGATTTTGAACAAACACCCACATCAGTCCCGCCGATGCCAGCTAGGTCAGAGCAGGTTAGTTTGCAGACTCCCTGGTGATTTGAACACACAGCTGGTGCAGAGAATCACGGCCTCCCCTCAGCCTTGCTGCTGATAGCTAGTTCTCAGTCCACACTAATCCACTGGTTCTCAGAGGGGGCTCCAGAGGGCAGCTGCCACCTCCCCTGGGGATGCGTCAGCAACACAGATTCTCAGCTCCCAGCCACCAGCAAATCTCCCTCTGGGGGCGGGCGGGCCTGGCAACATGCACCATTCCTCCTGCCCCGTTGGGAATGTCCACTGCCCCTGGCCCTGCACTTCTTGTCCCAGCTGTGCCCTTGCTCTTCAGGTCTGGGGTCCCCTGAAGCTTAGAAGAGACTCATGGGTCTCCTCCCACTTGCCAGTGCACAGGACAGATGGGGGTCTGTGGAAGGAGTTTGGCAATTGATTAGTGATGCCTGCACAGGTCGGATGTGGAGGGCTTTGAATTTCCCCTTGAGCCGGCCGCCCACACTAGGCAACCCGTCCAGTCAGCACCGGAGCCTCTATCGTTGGAAAACCGATCATAGTCGGGGGCTTATCTATATCTCCCAGGTGGCACTGGGTTCTAGTAATGCACTTTCTTCACAGTCCTAGCAAGGAAGCTCCAGGTTCACTGCCACTGTAGATAAAGTTCAATGGACTGAAATTCCCAAGGACGAGAACGCCACCATTCTATCTCCTCCCCAGGAGAATCGACTTTTCCCTCCTGCCAGCTTTGAAGTCCCAGTTGTGTCTGTTTTTAATTCCTTCTTTCTTCTAAAAGAAAGCTCATTTTTGTCTGATCAGAAAGGGACAGCTTTGTGACAGAACGTAGGTTGAATGCTGAGCACCGAGAACTCACACCCAGTCCTCCGCCACCTGCTGCCCAAGGCCCTGGTGGAAGGCTCTCTGTCCCCTGGACCTCGCTCTCCTGCCACTCCCCTTTAAAAGGCAGTGCTGGCTCGGAAGCCTACACAGAATTATGCAGTTGCCTGCAGACCAGACCCGTGGGGCTCAGGACAAGTCCTCTCCCCTTGGCCCACGTGTGTGTCCAGGCGGCGGGCGAGCTCTGTGCAGGACTTGCAGGGGCAGCCCACGTGTCCTGCAGGAGCCTATGCATGGCTGCTGCCTTCCACCATGTCACAGGCAGGGAGCAGAGCCTGATGTGGAGGAGCAGTGGTCCGCTCCCCCACCTGCTCCCCGGTCCTCTGGGGGCTCACATGCTGTCAGGAGCTGCCCACCTTCCAGGTCTCAAGCATGCAGAAGAGGAGTCAGGAGCTGAGGTGGATGGGGACACCCTGGCCACCTGAGAGGAGAGAATGGAGGGGACCTTCCTGGAGGAAGAGGGCAGGGGAGCAAGGGTGGGTGGGGACACTCTGGCCACCTAAGGGGAGAGGATAGAGGGGACCTTCCTGGAGGAAAGATGCTAGGATTTTGTTCTGCATCTGTGTCCATATGGGGCTGTCCCTATGTGTTGTCCTATGTGACTCCCACATGATAGTCAAGATTTGTTCAGTTTTAAGTGGGGGTGGAGGTCAGGTAAGGCTGTCTCCTGTGAAGCCTGGGGTGCATCGCCTGGGCAGCCCCTCTAGACCCCCTGAAGAACAGAGCCTGTCCTGTGCTTGCCCTTCTGTTCCCTGGTTGTGGTGTGGGGGTGCCGTGCCTCGTTGACAGGGATTTGGGTGGTCAGCGCTCATTCCCAGCCATGGCCACCAGCATAGGCAGGACGGGGTTCCTCAGACAAGAGACTGCAGCCCAGAGCAGAGAAACATCTGTGCTCAGGAGGCCTGTGTGGGCTGGCCTGGTCCTCCAAGGATGGCGTGAGAGCTTGCTCTGGGTGCTGGACGTTCCTAACAGACAGAGGCTTTGTGGACGAGCTGGGTAATTTCACAATTTTCCTCCTGGGTCAGCCCTGTCACAGCAGAACACGTGACAGATCCTCTGTGACCCCAGGTCAGGCCCTGGCTCCCATGTGCAAGGACAGTTCATTTTAAGGGTGGCTTCAGTGACCAGCAGATGCATCTCTGCACCGGGGCTCAGCCTCTGCGTCAGTCTCTCCTCCAGGCTGGGATGGCCCTCAGCGTGAGCTCTGCTTGTGATGGGCTCAATGTTGCAGCTTGGGCACACAGCTGGTGCTCAATAAGAGCTCTGGCTGGATGATGGAGGGCTGAGTGAGTGGACGCTTGGTTGGACCCAACACTGGCTGAGAGGATGGACGGGTGCCTGGGGAGAGGCCCAGAGCTGAGTCACGTGACTGTTAGGAGCAGCGTCTCAGGAGCAGATTGCCTGGGTCCAAGCCCCGTCCGCTCTCTGCCAGTGCCCTTGGCAGCCTCTCTGGGGCACGTGCGCCAGGGCTTGCCCAGCACCTGTCGCATGCCAGGGGCTCGGTGGCTGCTGCCTTCCTGCCCTTTCTCATTCAGTATCTGTGGAGTGCTAGGTGCTGTGATACTGGGTGCTCCCTAGGCCCTGGGACAAAGCGCTGACGAGCAGGGCCCCGTCCACCAGGCGTGACACTTACACAGTGCGCCGCCCCTGCCCCTTTCCAGCCCTGTTACAATTCACACGCATGGAAATGCCTCTATTTATTTTAAAGGGTTCCCCCTGTGGACTGCACGGTCCAGCAAGTGTGGGCCTCTACTGTGCTGCTCACAGCTGGAAATCAAACAGAGAATAAATGACCAGGCCCCTGCCCATGGCTCAGGACAACCCCTGGCTGCCGTGTTTCTTCTTTGCCTGCCACAGACGCCAGTGCAGATCCTATGGGTTCTGCCTTCAAAATATGCCCAGAGTCCAGCTCCTCTCCCACGTGCCCTGCTTCCTGCTGTGGCCCCAGAACCTTGCTGGACTCCCCACTCCCTGGCCTGTCTGCTTCTGCCAGGCGGTGGACTCCCCGGCCTTAGCTAAGCGCTCAGAGCACACCTGTCCCCCACTGGGCCCCAGGTGTTTCCTGACTCCCCCAGGAAGGCAACAAAGTTGCCAGGGCTTTCGGGCCTGCGACTGGCTTCTGCCGCCCCCTCCCAGTGCAGGCCAGCTCTCGTGGCCCTGGATGGGGCCCAGTAGCCCCAGGAGCTGTGGGACCCTGGATGGAGTGAGGGCCCCGCAGGTCCAGCCTCTGCACACCTTTCCTACCCTCATGGCGCCCCTTCCCTCGCGCCTGGTTTCTGCTGCACCTGTTCATGGCCGGGACAGTCTCCCTGAGCTTGTCCAGAGTTCTGATGGCAGGGTGGTGGCCCAAGGAGCAAGTGGAACTGAGTAGCAGGAGGTCACCCCCCACCATGACCCTCACCTCTGGCCGCTCCACGTCCAGTGTCCTGGCTGTGCACCACTCTTCTCTGTGGCAGGATAATAGACCACCAACCCAATTTATGTGCCAGGGGTATCTCTGGTGGAGAGGGACGCAGCCTTGCCTTCATTTTTAGAAGACCCAGGAAAGATCCCAACTGGTCCACCATGGCTCAGGGCCAGTCCTGAACTGACCCTCTTTGGCTGGGGTGGCAGTGCTCTATGGCTGGCCTCCTTCCCACTCTTGGTCCAGTCTCTGGCCAAGGGGTGATGTCCCATGAGGCCAGGTGGTGCCTGCCCGAACCATAGGTGCAGAGCAGGGATGGACCCTTCTCAGAGCTGGGAGGGAGCTGGTCAGACAAAGCAGACACTGGGCCTGGGCCTCCAGCCTGGGCCTCCCCTCATCGTGCAGGTCCCGGTACCCACTTCAGGGCAGTCTGACATCTGATACGTCCTGGCCAGGCTGTCCTAGGCTGCCCTGACAGGACTTTTGCTGGGTATATGGGGGAGGCCAGCCATGGTGTGACCTAGCCACTCCCTGGAAGAGCTGTGTGGATGAGGTGGGCAAGTGTGGGTGCCCCAGGTCCTGCCCCAGGAAACCTGGAGGACTTGCAGCTGGAAAGTTGTCTTGTCTCTTCCCTGACCAGCAGTGCAGCAGGGCAGCTCCTTCACCCGAGTCACAGCCCCCCAAGGGTCTTCATGGCGCCAGAGTTTGGCAACCGCTGACCTGAAGGTTCCAAGGAGCAGAGAAGACACCCTCTTGTTCCCTGGACTCACAGCCACACTCAAACCATGACCCCAGGTTCCGGGAATCCAGGGAAGACCTTCTCTGCCTGCCGGGCCCGAGTGGGGCCGTCTCCCTTGGTTTCAGTCAATGGAGTGGACGAGACCCCACGTCCTCCGCCAGCTGCAGCCCTGTGGCTGCTCAGTGCAGGCCACCTGCATGGGGCTGTGCCTTTCTCACTCAGCACGTGCCCCTGTCCCTTTGGTGGCCTCCACACAGCAGTGATCACCCCAGCCTGGGGCAGAGGGGGCCTCTGGACGCTGCCCACACCCCTGCTGCCCCGCACCCCTCCTGGGCTGTTAGCTGGGGACCAGCCAGGGAGGGCTCAGGTGCCGGCCAGGCTGGCCATCCCTCCTGCCGGCTGACTAATTAGGCCACATCTGGATCTAATTAGCTGTGCAGTCTCCGCCAGCACAGAGAGCTGCCTTTATCATCCGGAGAAAAATGGCTGTCGATATGCTCCACTTCCTGGTGCCCTGCTCACAGGACGGCCAGGCTTGGGCAGTGGGTGTTGGGGTCGTGTTGGGGCGAGGGGCCTGTGGGAGTGGGGAGGGGTGAGGAATCAGAGGGTCCTGAGCAGGAGGAAGAATCAGGCCCTGGCGGGAGCCCCTCCCTTGGAACAGCTCAGGGTCCCACCGTCCCCTGGTTCCTGGGGTCACCTGTGTTTCGTGGCGCACACTCTGAGTTTGCAGCTTGCCCTGGAAGAGCCGAGGGTGTTTCCTCTGCTCTTAGGCCCTTCCAGGTCTGCTGTTCTCAAACTCTGGCACCACGAGGTCACCTGCAGCATTTGGTAACAGGTTGCCAGGCCTGCCAGAGCTTCTGCTCAGTGTGTCTGGGGTGGGCCCAAGGATCTGTGTGTCCAGCAGTTCCCCATGATGCCAATCGGCTGGCCCAGGGGACCCCCAAGGGCCGCAGCTCTGGGTTAGCACAGGTCCCAACCGGGGCTGTACCTGGGGGCTATCAGAGAGCTTAACTGACTCTCTCAGGAGTTGGGGAACCCACCAAGCTATTCTAACGTCAGCCCAGCCAGAGGCCTCACGACCCCTTCACGGTGCAGTATCCTGATAGGCCAGGCTCTGGGCTAGGGCGCTAACTGCAGGCTGCAGGCACGCGGGGACAGAGAGCAGTGCATGGGCCACAGGTCTCCCGAGCCGAATAGGAATAATAAGTAACAATTATTGAGCACTTACTGTATCCCGGGCACTGTTTTAAATGGATCGACCCCTCAATTCTCCCAGTAAGCCCTGCAGTGAGGGCGTTTCCCACCTCAGACACCGGGACACGGAGGGGACGGGAGGCTGGGGAGCTGCCCCAGGGCACATCCACTGGGTCTGGAGCCCAGGTGCTCCCTGTCCAGGATTCCCTGTTCCAGGCACGGAGCTAGCAGAGCCCTGGAGCTGAAGTCCCTCCCTGGGGAAGTGGCAGGATGGCCAGCTGCGTGCTCAGCTCACAGGGGTCTCAGACCTATGGTCACACTGCCTCCCTGCGCCCTTGGTGGCCAGGCCTGGGCAGCCAGTGTTCTGAGTGTGGGCAGGACAGATGCTCACAGACCGTGCTGATTTTGCAGAGCACATTCCTGCACCAGCGCCACAGATTCCCAGTGGATCCAGCAACACCTGTCAAGGTGGCAGGGATAGAACCATCTCCCATCTTGGGAGCCCCTCTCCCTCAGCAGGGACCTAAAAGTTCATTTAAAAGGCTTGCAAGGAATGGCAACGGCTTACACAATCGAGTCCCTTTTCGACTCCATCCCTTCTTTTCTCTGATACACGCCTGCTGACTTGGGGGACGGGCCAGGAGCGCCAGGTTGGAGTTGGCATGTGCGTGAGCTGCCAGGCCAGGGCAGCTGGCTTCGTCCTTCCTTCTGGCTGCCCGGGAATCCCTACTGGGGCCATGGCAGGCAGGAGAGAGAGAAGGTCAGAGCGGCCAACAGGGTGGCCAGCAAAGGAAGAGCACGGTGACACAGGCGCAGGCCATGGCCAGCCGGCGGTGACCCGTCCCGGCTCTGCTCTCCCGCTCTGCTCTGCAGGGCTGCACCTCTCCTAGCACGGGCTCCATGGGGCTGAACTTCCTGCTGGCTCTCTCTTCCAGAGAAATCTGAACCCTAACACTGTGGGCAGCCTCTGGCCAGCTCTGTCCCCTGGACAGTGGCTCATAGGGGTCCTGGCACCTGGGAGATCCTTGTGGGCTGAGTGAGCCAGAGACCGTGGCTGGTGGGGCCAATCCTCAGGGCACACCCACCACTGTGGCCCTGGGGTCCCCAGAAAATTTCAAAATAGTTTCAAAGTCTCAGAGAAACATGCAGCTCATTCTGGAAAACATCTCTGAACAGCATCTCTCCTTCCCGCCTTTCTTCCTCCCTCACCCCCGCCTCCAAGGTGGCTCTGCGGATCTTATCTAAACAAAGGTGCCTCTGGGAGGACGGGGTCCGATTTCCGGCCCACCCCGAGGCTCTCACCATACCAAGAAATGCTGGCCTGTGACCATTTTAAAATTTGGTTAAGAGCAAAGTGTCGGGAGCACTGCTGTTTGCTGAAGGTCACTGTCAGTGGGGGAGGAATAGGGACGGGAGCTTTGCCAGCCCCAGGTGTGACTGAGGCCCACCTTCAGGGTGGAGACCGGAGGTCCCCAGCCAGGCTTCTGCCCCAGCCTCCGCTGCCCTCCCGTCCCTCCTCTGCCCCGTGTGGGAGAGCCGCGGACCAGGCTGAGGGGATGTCCTTCTGCTCTGAGTCGCAGTGACCGGCAGCAGCGCTGGCCGAGGCCCAGTGTCTGCGCCACCTCTCCCGCTGACCCCACAACTGACCACCACGGGCACATCGCTCCCTCAGGAAAACGACCCTCGCAAGGTGAGGATGTTGAGCAGCAGAGTGACTGGGACACCAGGCCTGTGTGCACAGGGCACGGGCAGAGGAGGACGGTCCCTGCACTGAGGCAACGTTCAGTGCCGGCCTTAGAGAGCCTCCGTCCATCCTCTCCTGTGACAGTGACGAGGCTGAGCCTGGAGAGGCCGTGCCAGGCCTGGTGGGGGTTGCGTCTGGCTCCTTGGCCCCAGCTGTGCCTCTCTGGCTCACTGGGCCCTCAGTGGTGCCCTGGGCTGGGCCCTGGCCTCTGTGTCCCAGGTGGCAGACGGAGGCTTAGAGAGGAGGCTCCTGGGCTGAGGCCCCAGGGGTCCCTCCAGCTCCATCAGCCTTCCGTTCCTTCCAGGCGGGGACCCATAATGAATTCCTGACCTCGCATTCCTCCTCTTCAGAATCAGGTAGACAGGATGGGGTGGCCCAATCCCTAGGGCCCCGACAGATGCAGGGGAGCTGCCTCCCCGGGGCTCCGGCCAGTGGCAGCAGAGTCTCCCGAGGCCCCGAGCCCCACCCTGCCACGAGGTGTAAGGAGTGCTTGGAGGTGTCCGGGGCCAGGTGCTGCCGACTCCTGGTCCTCTCCACCTGCGGTCTCCCCCTCGCCCTCCCGCCCTCCCATGGCCGCCCAGCTGACTCCAATGGCCCCGTGGCTTCCGGATTGCTCTCCGTACCTGGTGTCTCCTCCTCCGCCCCAGCCCCGTTCTCCTGCCCAGGACTGCTCGCCACGCCTCTGCTCCCGCTCTCGCCCCGGGAGCCAGCCTCTTCTAGGGGCATCAATGGTGGCCTTCGTTCTGCCAACAGGGTCCGGCAGGTCAGAGGGAGGGGAAGACTGAGGTCACACTCCCTTGTCCCAGCCGGCAGCTAACCCCCTACCTCTGCCCTCAAGAGCTTGTGACGTAGCCGGGAGCGCGCCCTGGACGGCCTCCAGCCCTTTCTTGGTCTCCCAGGGCTCCACTGCTGCCCAGAGCCCCAGCCCCAGCCCCTGGCTTGGCATGTCCCTCAGCAGGTGCCTCCCCCGAGGGCGGGAGCTGGGCTTCCTCAGCCCTGGAGAGCCCCCGGAGCCCGGCGTTGCCACATGGCTCCTTTTGGCCCAGAGGAAAGAGACACTCAGACCAGTGGTTCTCAACCCTGCTGCCCATTGTGACCAGCAGGGGCTTTGCTGTGTCCCCACTCCCAGGCTGTGTCCCAGGGATTCTGCTTTTTGGTCCATTTAGGGCGTGGGTGCTGGGCAAGGCGAAAACTGCCCCGGGGATTCTGAAGTGCAGCTGGGCAGAGACCCCCACTCTGCAAACACACCCATCCTACAATACAGGCCATTTTCCTTTACGTGGAAATTATTTTAGAGGTCATATTTTAATTATTTTTATAACAGTTAATATCTTTTTAGAAAATTGAATGACCTTTAAAAGGCTTCACACCCAGCTCTCAGATGCTCGCGTCATACGGGCACCGTCCTTGGCATTTTGGGGGGCTGGCATTTCAGCTCCTCAGCAGCCGGCTGCTGTTTTGCACAGGAGGATGGAGGCGGGGGGCATTCTGCCCAGACCCTCACAGCGGGCAGGGCAAGCCTGGGCTTTGGCCCAGATGGAAGGCGGGTAGGTGCCGAGTCTGTGCAGGTAGCACGGTGACACAGGCGCAGGCCATGGCCAGCTGGCGGTGACCCGTCCCCGCTCTACCCGTCCCCGGGGCTGCCTGGGCAGTGTGACACTGAGCGCCATGCTCATGTGCCAGGTGCAGCATCTCCTGCTCACGTGAGTGCAGAGTGATTGAAGGAACAAGGTGTGCTCCAGGTACAACTAAAACCATCTGCCCCCAGAAGCAGGTGTCTCCCTCTTTGGGAAATAGTAGCTTAGAGAAAGAGCCTCCCTGTGGGGATCTGGACACTAGCTCTGCTCCTGGGCCCTGGGGCCGTGGCACACCTCCCCAAGCGCCAGGGTGCATGCATTCAGACAGAGAGGTGACGGTGCAGACCTCAGGCAGAGGCCGGATCGGGAGCTGCTGTGCTCAGCGGTCTGGTTTTTCTGCAGAGCCTAGAGCTCCAAGCTGCAGGCTGTCCCCTTGGGAGCCTCAAGCCAGAGTCTTGCAGGGGTGGGCATCATTCAGGGGGTTAGGGTTAGTCTATAAATAGGCCCAAAGGCGACTAAAAGAATTTCATAGAGCTGTAACCGTCTCCAAATAATCTCAAAGGCAATAAACTTTCGTTGCAAACCGAGGATTCTCAATGTTTTTATGACCAGACCCCTCTAATGGCTGTCTGGGCATTTCTCATGACTCCCAGCCCCTGCTGGCCTATCAGACAGCTGTGCTTATCAAACCACCACCGAAGAATGGATCCCCAAGTAATGAGAGATGCTCACCAAATAAGAATATAGGGGCTGGGATTGTGGCTCAGTGGTAGCGTGCTTGCCTTGCATGCGTGAGGCACTGGGTTCGATCCTCAGCACCACATAAAAATAAATAAATAAAGATATTGTGTCCACCTACAACTAAAAAAATTTAAAAAAAAGAATATAATAAGATGTCTGTAACAATAAAATCAGAGGCATATCCAAATGTGAAAGGCCAGATGTTGAAACTGTGAGCGTCGAGGAGACGCTCCCCGCCACCTTGTGGGTCTGTCTGGCAGCCTTCACTAGCAACCCTGTGCACACGCCACGACCATCGAGGGGCCGGGCAGCGGACTCCTGCTTTTACTAGAAACCAAACAAAACAACAAAAAACCATTAACAAAAATGGGGTACGAGGACACAACAAGGAAAACACACCCAGCCCAGCTTCAGGGACTGCGCCCGGCCTGGCACTGTGCCAGCCGCGGTGCAAGAGCTCCTCCCGGCCACGCCTTCTTCCATGTCCTCACCTGTGCCTTGTTCTGAGGACAGTATCAGATGGAGTCTGCAGTGTGGTTAGGGTTGCATCTGAGACCCAAGAGCAGGAGGATCTCAGCGTTGCAAGTACCCAAGTTTGAAAAGTGTTTTCAAACAAGTCACTAATAAAAGCCAACCCAACCAAGAAGCATGCAAGGGTAGGGACCGTCCAGTTACAGAAAATAAAAACCAATGTTGCCGGGCATGGTGGCCATGCCTATAATCCCAGGGACTCGGGAGGCTGAGGCAGGAGGATCCAAGTTCAAAGCTAGCCTCAGTAACTTAGTGAGGCCCTATGCCCCTCAGTGAGACCCTGTCTCTAAATAGAAAATAAGGGCTGGGGATGTGGCTCAGTGGTTATGCATCCCTGGATTCCATCCCTGGTGCCAAAACCAAACACTGAAACAAAATAAAATAAAATAAAAACGAACTCCCTCAAATGTTAATTAATACATTGCCAAAAAGGGACATATTTTCACCAATGAATAGCTAAGGAAATGGAGATTGAAACAAGTGACATGACTCTTGAGGCACATGTTAGCACACCTTGGAAGTGTGACAAGCAGGTTTCCCCGCATGCAGCCACGGGAGCGGGGCCTGGAGCTCTCTGTCTGCACAGTGGCCAGGCAATAGCTAGTGCGACCAAGGACAAGTGTCCACACCCTGGGATGGACGTGGTGAGTTGAGAGGAAAGGTGGGGTTTTCCAACCTATCCTACAGTCTACAACGCGTGGAGCGGGATCCCGCTGCTGGCTTCTCCACGGTGGTGGCATGGGGTGCCCTGCTGGGTGGACGGGTCCCTCCTAATAGCTGCTCTGCTCTGCACTTACCCAGGGCGACCTTCCACGTCTCGAGGGCCACGTGGGAGCTGCAGGATGTGTTTCTCTGTGCTGTGGGCTGGTGCCCAGCCCTGGCTCACCCAGCCTTTGTTCCCAGGCAGGGCAGCCCCGGCCCCTCCGCACTCAGACCTGCCGTGAAGCGCGGGCGGCCACCAACCTGGAAGGGGCTGCGTTCCCCAGAAATGGTCTTCAATGGAGCGTAAATGGCCAAATATTAGCCTGCCACATAACAGGGGATGAGAAAATGTCGGTCTGTTTCTTGTATTTGATGCATAAAAACTATTTAAATCTATGAAATTTTTTTAAAAAGCCGTGTGTTTTGGTGGAGGGTGGGGGCGCTTGCAGGGCGCGTGCGCTGGACGGCGAGACTTCTGTGCGTGGCCCTGTTGTGGCTGCCTGGAATCCTTCCAAGGGCCTTCTTTGCTTCCCCCTCTCCCGCAGGGGAAGGCCCTCCTCATATTTTACATGTCGTGACTCACGGAGCCCCAGTTGGTCTCCAGCAGTTCATTTGTGCCAGGGCTTTCTGTAAACGCTGCTGGGGCTCCTGGCCTGACCACCCACTGAAGCAGGCTGTCTAAACAGCCCGTGTCTGCACGCAGACACAGCAAGCCGCTTGCAGATGGATCCCGGCCAAGGGTTCTTTCTCCAAGCGGAGGTGGGGGTGGGCGGGGGAGCCCTGGGAGCCCAGCCCTGCTGGGATGTGGCCTTTGCAGCCAGGGAGATGGCCTCGAGGTTGTCCTGGAGCAGGCGGAAGGGTTTCTCGCCCTCTGTGACTTGGGCTAATGTCCGTGTGGCAGACATCTTGATGGGGTGGAGAGCTTCGCGCCCACCCAGGTCCTAGCCTTCCAGGTGCGTCCGAGTGGCCCCGGCTGGCAGCTAGTAACAGCGCTGGCATTTTGTTCAGGTCCCCGGGACACAGTTGGGAGGGCGTTCTCCGCCTTTTGATGCAGCCTCTGCAGTGGGCATCCCTGAGCTCCTCATCCCCACCACCCGAGAAGACCTGCCGATTTTGAAAATGTTGTCATTGGGAATTTTTCTTTGGCTGGAGAATTTTCTTCCCCGTTTAAAATCCAAATTCCTCGGGGAGGAGAGGAGATGCAAACCTTTCCACCCCAGTGTGAAGGAGGTTGCCGGATATTTCCTGAGTGGGGCCCGGGAGGGAGGAGACCGAAGGGGCGTTTCTGGGCAGGGGTGAGACAGGTCCAGGGAAGGGACCCCTGCACACCTGGACGCCCCTCCGCAGGCTCCTCATCTTCCCACCAGGCTGGACAGGGGACAAGGCACATGTGACTGTATCCTCCGGAATTGTGGAGCCTGCCTGGCCTCTGGCGTTGCTGCGCAGGCCCCTTCCGTCCGTGGGAACTTGGGTGAATCTCACTAATCTCAGATCCTCTGTTTCCTCATCTATAAGACCTTAAAAATTTGTTGAGCTTCAATGAGATGAGTCAAGGGAGCCTGCCCAGCAGCAAGCAGGCCCCTGGAAGGACGAGGCCCCCTGCCTGTGTGTCACCTCCCTGGAAGGTCTCGGTCCATCAGTCAGATGGTGCCCAGCCTCAGGTTGAAACCCAGTAGTGTCTTCCACCATCTTGAGATATAGTTTCCAATGCTGACCTGGAAGGCCCCGTGTGACAGAGCCTCAAGCTCTCCCTGCTCCTCTCCTGACACCCTGTCTCCTATTGGACCCTTACCAGGGCAGGGTGGTTCTGCCTCAGGGCCTTTGCACAGCCTGCCCTCTGTTTGGAATACCCTTTCCCAATGCTGCTTCAAGTCTGATTCTTTCTCCTCTTTCAGGCACCAGCAGCATGGTGACTTCCTCAGCAAAACCTCTCTGACTTAAGGGATAGATGTCCTTATAAAAGAGCCCCAAGAGAGACCCCACTCCCCTTCCCTGTGAGGGTGTGGCAAGAGGGCACCATCTGTGGACCTGAAAGTGACCCATCAGACATGGAATCTCCCGGGGCCTCTCAGGCCTCCAGAACTGTGCGTAGTGCATTTCTGTTGTTTATGGCACTTTGTTATCGTAGCCTGAATTAATTAAGGCCATTAAAAAATATCCCAAACTAAGGAGCTTCAAACAACTAGCACTGTCGAGGTTGATTTGGGCCAGGCAGTGGGGCAGCTGGGAGGGCTCTGACCAGTGACTCTCCAGTGCTGGGCCAAGGGACTAGCCCTTCACCCTGCTTGTGGTACGGTAGGATGTACAAGAGCCAGTCCAGCCCCGTGGGAGCCTCCTCCAGCTCTGCCCTGAGATTCCCCCTAGCTCTCGGTGGGAGGAGCCACAAAGACAGTGGCCAGTGCCTGTGTGCAGGCAGGGTTGATGCCTGGTGATGCTTGGGACTCAGAGAACCAGGGCTCCAGTGCCTGCCCCGCGCTGGCCCAGAGGAGGCGGCTGCTGGGCCTGAAATGCAGGTCCCGTGATCTGAATGTGCATGGCAGCCAGAGTGGAAAATGGGAGCCCTGGGGTCTCTGAGGAGGGCAAGCCTGCTCCGGGTGGGCATGGGTGGTGTGCTATCTTGACAGGGAGGGTGTGTAAGCTGGGTCTTGAGGGCTAGAGAGACGGGCAGGAGGGAGGGAGAAAATGCAGGCAGAAGGGCAGTGACCACAGGATCAGATGTGGTATCCAAGAGCATCCACTGACCGGCATCAGGGCCTTGTGGCCATCGGCTCTAGCTCCCCTTCTGGCTGCACTGAGGGAAGCCCCGCCCGACCTCAGGAATGTCCAAGTCGTCCTCCCCAGCCTGCCCAGAGCCAGCACATGGCCGGTGGCCTGATTAGCACCCAGTGGTGTGGGCTCCTCCTGCACCCTCTCCTTGCCACACTCACGGGGAGGCCAGAGCCGACCGTGGACCGTCGTCCCAGGTCACATGGAGGAGTGGTTGAATGTGGCCTTCAGACTTTCCTAATCATGATTGCTCAAGAATTTGCTGACATGCCGTGGAGTGATAACGCCGTAATGAAGCTAGCCAGACCCCGCACGGTGCACTCAGAGTGTACTTCTGCCTTGGCCGGGCTGCCGGTCACCCTCCTACAGCTCTCCCTGCCAGGGTGGTGATTTCCCTGAAGCCTGTCCGTGGACCTCCGGGAGCGCAAAACTGGGTGGGTCCTAGCCCTTTTTTGATCACAGGGTGAATGGCTCTGTGGAAGAGGGGTGGGTCTGCTCCACGCCTCCACCTTTTCCCAGGCACATCAAAGATGCCATTTCCCAGCCTCCCTTGCGGTGAGGTTGACCACAGTCTGGTTCCAGCCAATGGGCTGCAGGTGCAGGCGCAGAGGCCCCTCCCTCCTGAGCGCCTGGAAGTGGGTGCCGGTGCTCCCTGCTGCAGAGATGGGAAGGCCACAGGGTGACAGCTGCGGGCAAGATAGAAACACCCTATTTGAGTCACCAGCTGGGGCAAGAGTCCCACCAGCCCCAGGCACAGCCTCCCCCTGTGGAGGACACAGCCTGGCTGTCTTTGGTTAGAATAGTCACACAAACGCTAACGCTTGGCCCCTGGGTTGCTTCGTTCACCCCTCGCGGCTGCCGGCCAGAAGGTGCCCACACAAAGCCATTTTGTGCACAGGATGTGGGGCCTGGCGAGGACGCTGTCTTGCCCAGGTCCCCACTGCCTCTGCCTCGCACTTGTTCTGGGATCTTAGGGACAGTTTCCCTCCTTTCTCTGTGAAAGGACATGGTTGGTGTGTTTGGATGAGGCCACACAGTCTAGGGGAGGGGACCAGCTCCCCGCTTGCACTAAGTAGTAAATATGAACAGAAACCTGGGGCCTGCTGTGCGGTGGCCAGGTGAGAGGTTAGAAGACACGGGCAGCCTCCACTTCCCTCATGTGGGAGAAGGAAGCGTGGGTGCCCCCCAGGTTCCTGCAGGGGTTCCAAGCCCCGCCAGGAGCCCGCTCGGCACCAGGCCCTCGGAGGCCCCTCCACCCACTCCAAGACTTCACCTTCCTCTTCTGTGAAGCCGGAGGGTGGAGCCCGCGAGTCGTCGACACCTTGGGCTCATGTGGTCAGCCATTTTTTAGAGTGAGCCTATGTCCCACAGCATGTGGCTTTTACCCAGACTGAACTCGGATGAGCTGGCAGGTGCTGTGGGGCTCAGAGAGCAGCTTCCAGGGGAAGAGGGTCTCCTGGGTGACCTGAGTGTGAGGAGGGCACTGGTGACATTTGGTCTGGGTTCAGCTGGTGTCCCTGCTGCAAGGACCTAGGAGCAGCTACACGTGCAGCTTCCTGGAGATGCTGAGAGATCAGTGAGGAAGACTCTGCCCGAGAAGGACGGAGAAAGAGGAAACGAACCTGGACGCCCTGAGGGACAGAAAGCAGGACCTCAGTGGGGACCCACATAGGGGAACAGGAGTCCAGAAAATTCCCAGCAGGGGGAATGGGAAGGAGGTTTGGAAACAGTACCTAGTGACCCAGCATCTGCCATGTGTGTGTGCACCTGTCGCCAATCTATGTCTGTGTGTGTGTGTCTCTGTGCACCTGCCAATCTGCCCACCTGCATGCCAGCCTGTCCACATGTGTATACAAGCCTCTCTGCACCTGCCAGCCTGCCACCTCTGCGCCCACTACTTACCCAGCTTCAGGAGCACAGGAGGAAGGAGGACCGTGCAGAGTCCAGCTGGGAGAGCCACAAGTACACCGTGTTATTGTTTCTCACCAGATGTATTTATATTTTGAGGTAAAACATGGGCCAATTCTATGTGGTTCAACCTAGGAGAGCTTGTTAGGGTGTCTGTGAAGCCTGTGGCATCCTGACTGCACCCAGGTCCACTGTGTCATGGTGCACAGGGAGGCAGCCCGGGACTCCTTGCTTCCGCTGCAGCCCTGCAGTCCCGACGCTGCCCGTGGGGCCTCTCTGGCCATCCCACGGGGCCTCTCTGGCCATCCCGCGGGGCCTCTCTGGCCATCCCGTGGGGCCTCTCTGGCCATCCCGCGGGGCCTCTCTGGCCATCCCGCAGGCGTCTTCTTGCCAGCGTGATGCAGCTTCTCTTCCTTCCCAGTTGCCGCCCCTCAGTTTCTGAGACCCCAAATCCTTCCCAAAGCTCCTGAGATGCACTGTGTAGAGGGCTAGAGGCACTCGTGTGCTGTCCCCAGCTTGGCACCCTCCTGACTGCAGGTGGCAGTTGCACAGGGCTCTTCTTGCTGTGTCTAGCGGCATCCCCCACGCCGAGTTGGTACGAGTGACCTCCAGCATCGTCACCGCTGAGCCCTCTGAAGTCCAACAGTGCAGGACCCAGAGCACGTGGCTTCCTGCTCACGTCTCCCGAGGACATGGCCCGGGGCCCTGGCGCTTCACACAGTCCCTGGAGCACAGGCCCCTCCAGCTTGGCCCCTCCACCATCGCCAGGGCTCACAGGCTTGGTGGACACGGGTCGCACCCCCCCCATGCTCCACATGCAGGAAGGAGAAGAGCATGGAGCATGCCGCAGCGGTGGCAGGACGTGGAGCATGCCGCAGCGGTGGCAGGACGTGGCTCACACCACGTCCACTCCCACTCTGTGGGCCAGATTCAACACCGGCTCCTCCTGGATGCCAGGGAAGGAGGACCAGGTGCGGCGCTGGCTGACGGCCGTCTGCAGAGACACCAGGAACACGGGTTTCACTGACAGTGCCCCCTGAGGCAGGTGTTGCCACCCTCCAATGGCTTTGGGTGCACTGACCTGTGGGAGCCCAGGAGCAGAGGGGGGCTAGTGTGACGCTCACAGGGACTCTGGGACATGCCCTCTGCAGGAGGCAGCTCCTGGCTGTGACACCAGGGACGTGCCTTCTGCAGGTGGCAGCTCCTGGCTGTGACTCTGGGGATACACCCTCTGCAGGTGACAACTCCTGGCTATGACACCTGGGACACATGCCCTCTGCAGGTGGCAGCTCCTGGCTGTGACCCTGGGACATGCCCTCAGCAGGTGGCAGCTCCTGGCTGTGACACCTGGGACACACGCCTTCTGCAGGTGGCAGCTCCTGGCTGTGACCCTGGGACACGCCCTCAGCAGGAGGCAGCTCCTGGCTGTGACACCTGGGACACACACCTTCTGCAGGTGGCAGCTCCTGGCTGTGACCCTGGGACATGCCCTCAGCAGGTGGCAGCTCCTGGCTGTGACACTTGGGACACTCCCTGTGCAGGTGGCAGCTCCTGGCTGTGACCCTGGGACACGCCCTCAGCAGGAGGCAGCTCCTGGCTGACACCAGCCCGCGATGGCGGCTGCTGCCAGGTGGCTGCGTTCACATGAGCTGATGTTCCAGAGTCGGCGAGGAGCGTCTGTAAGTCCTGCTAGATGAGCCCAGGCGGACCGCTGCCTGGGGTCGGAGGGCTGTGTCTGCCTCTGTCTACGGCCTTCTCCTCTCCCACTCACGCCGCCAGCCACTTGTGCCTAAGGTCATGTTGTGCTCACCAAAGCTTGCGTCCAGCTTTATTGAGTCATAAGTGAAGAATAAAAACTGTACACACTCGAGGTGTGCACGTGATGACCGGCACGTGTGTGGGCTGTGCCGCGGCCACCGAAGTCAAGTTAATTAGGGCGTCCCTTCCCCTGAGTGGTCGTCATAATGCGTGTGTTGGGGGGTGACAGCCCCACGTAGGGCCTCCGGGGAGCCTGTCCCACTGGCCAGCACGCACAGTCCAGGTCCCCTCAACCAGACTCACCTAGTGGGCTGTTGGCAGAGGGAGCCAAGGTCCTGGATGAGTGGCAGGGCTGTGGGACCAACCACGGCCCATAGGAGCAAAGCAACCCAGTCCTTCCCCAAACTTCACTTGAGAACGCTGGATGTCACTGCCAGGTTGAACTGCTCTAGAAGTTTCTAAGCCGACTGGCACCGGACCTCAGAGCACACTGAGGGCCTCCCTTGAAGTTGAGGCCCTCGCAAAGCCACTGCTGAGGGTTGGATCGTGTTCCCCCGACGGAAGTGTCCACACCCCAGCCCTAGTAACTGCATTTGGAAATGGGGTCTTTTCAGAGGTCATCAAGTTAAGATGGGGCCATACTGGACTAGAGTGGCCCGATCCAACGACTGGTGTCCTGGTAAGATAAGGTTTGGCAACAGAGACAGACAACAGAGGACTACGGTCCTGTGATGAGGCAGGGGCTGGAGTGCACTGCCAGCCAGGAGACCAAGGATTGCTGGCCACACTGGTCCAGGGAAGGGCTCCTTCAGAGCCTTGAGGAGCCCGGCCCTGCTCACACCTTGACCTTGGGCTCTGGAGCGCAGAACTGCGAGAGAAGGCATCCCTGTGGCTCCAGGCCACCCAGCTGTGCTGCCCTGGGACAGGGACGGATACCATCTCCAGCCAGCAGCACAACGGGATTTGAACCCAGGTCTCCCTGACCCCCAGTCCTCCTCTTTCCCTCGGCTTCTCTCCACCACACGGCCCCAGGGCAGGGAGGACTGGCGGGTTGTGGGAGGGCTGGGCTTGGCCACAGCCTGCGGATCCCTCTGTGAAGGTTGCACATAGGCCTGGCTCTTAGATCATCTCCTTTGGCCTCGAGCGCCATGAGTTCAAAGCCAAAACCATGAGAGTTTAATCAGCGGCTGTCCTGGAATTACCCTAACCCACCAGGCCAGGCCAAGCCACTGCGGAGCCTGCTGGCGCTTTGTTTTCCTGGAACGCTTCTCTTGAATGTGGTCAGAGGCAGATGCCGAGTTACGGTTGCCTTCTCTGTCCCCAGGGCACTGATCTCGTGGGCGGGCCTTCCTGACACAGCCCTCGCGGCATCTCTGGTGAAATCCTGTCCTCTGTGGCGCTCCCCATCCCCTCACCAAGGGCAAGGCCTTGGAGCCGCCAGTCCTACATGCACCCCCGAGGAATCTGCACGGCTCTGGGTGAAGGTGGTGAGCACCCCCATGGAACAGAGTACTGAAGGTGGGTGCAGGGGCCCAGAGGAGCTTTTAAGTGAAGCTGAGATGTATGAGAGGTCAGAGGTCAGAAGCTGGTAGACCCCCAGAGTCAAGGCAGAAGGGAGGGGAGCAGCCACATCCTCATGGGGTCAGCTCGGGCCTGGCCCAAATCCTGGCTACTCCAGTCCCCCCACCTGGGCAAGATCCTCGACTCCATGTGCATTTACCCATTTTACAGTTGGCCCGAAAGTTCCACCAGCCAGAACAAGAGGGTGGCCAGTGCGTGCTGTCAGCTGGACCACAGCTGGAAGGAGGAGATGAAGCCCCCGCGCCCTCCTCCGCCTGGCCAGCGCCCCTCTGCCTCCTGAGAAGGCAGCAGCCCCTCCACGAAACAGCGCAGCTGAGTGGCACTTGGCGGGGCAAGTCTAGTACCCAGGTGGCGGGTCAACTGGTGCCCACGCTTTCTATAGATTTCCCATTGACCCTGTGCCCCTTTCTGCTCAGGACCATGTGTTGGCCACGGTGTGTCCTCGGGCTCCTCTGGCTGTGGCTCTTCTGAGCGCCCCTGCTTCGTGACAGCAGGGTGTAAGCAGCTCAGGGAGTTCCTAGGACGCCCCTCGGTTGGGAGCAGCTGATGTCATTCCCTGCTGAGACTGCAGCTTCGAGTTCTGAGAGGCCCGGCTGAGGGGCCTGCTTGAATCAAGATCAAGGGCACTCCCCCGTCAGCCTGCTCACGACTAGCGGTGTTGACCTTGTCACCGTCCCAGGCAGGGTTTGCCAGGAGTCTCCACCATCTTTTCTCCTTTTAATTCTGCACTGCTTGGAAGAAGGTGGCTGTGGCCGGCCCACACGCCTTTAGGAGGAGCGTGCGTGGGAACACCTCAGCGCTCTGCGCGGGGTTTGTCTCCTCTCCACTTAGGTATTTGTTCCATCCTTTATTCATGTCACCATGGACTCCCGGCCGTCTGTCTTACACCTTGGATCATGCTGCTGCTGACCACCGTGAGCTCCTCCATCTGGCTCCCGTGTCCCTCCGACACACCTCCATCACTGTGTGCGGGTGTGGGCGCGTGCACACACTTCCTTTCCTCACCACAGGACATCAAGTCCACCTCACGCATTTCTCGCCCTGGTCTAAACGTCGTCCATCTTCCCAGGACTGCTGGTTCCTCACTGGAGAAGAGGTGCTGGAGGCCAAGGCCCCGGTCCCAGGTGTGCTCTGTGCTGGTGGCTTCTTGTTGCTTCCGGGGCTCACACTGGGAACTCCGGATGCTGGGAAAGAGTGAAGTGCTGTTGAAAGGGCACTAGAAAGGATGTCAAAGGCAGATCCGCCGAGCAGGCCGGGGTGCACGCTGTCCTTTGTGTGTGCTACACACTTCCCTGTAAATGGCTCCCCACACGCGCCCTGAGGAGCCACCTCTTCTCCGTTCCTTTTCCCTGCCTCAGTTTGGACTGGCTTCCCCCTTGCGCTCCGTCTGCACGGCTGGCTTGCGAGTCCTTGCTTGCCCTCTCAGTGGCTGCCCTGCGGCTCACTGCGTGGACGTCACCCGAGACGCTGTCTGCCAAGGATGCGTTTCCCTTCCCTCAGGCTGTCAAGGCCCCCGAGCTGCCCTCGCTGTCTGTTCTGTGTTGCTAGGAAGCTGCCTGTTACTGGGAGATGTTGGAAATACTCAAGGGACATTGTTTACCAGTCAGGTATTTTTTTTGTTTTTTTGTTTTTTGGTTCTGGAGATTGAACTCAGGGGCACTCGACCACTGAGCCACATCCCCAGCCCTATTCTGTGTGTTATGTAGAGACAGCGTCTCACTGAGTTGCTTAGCACCTTGCCATTGCTGAGGCTGGCTTTGAACTCGCGATTCTCCTGTCTCAGCCTCCCTAAGTGCTGGGATTACAGGCTTGAGCCACTGCACCCGGCCAAGTATTTTTTTTTAATAAGAGAAAAACTGCTAGCGGGGATGGTGTGGAACGAATTCCATCGTTACACAGTGCACATGGGTGAGTGCGTAACAGTGAGCCTCATGAGTAATTATGATACACTGATAAAAATATGGAAGCACAAACAAAAATACAAGAGAAAAAGTCTCCTGTACACCCACATATTGCCCCTTTCTGGTGCTCCTCTTCCTTGCTAAGTGGCCACATAGAGTCATTCCCTTCTGCCTGAAGGTTTGCCTTAGATGCCTTTCATAGTTCAGGTGTGTGGCTGATGAATTCTCCCAGCTTCTGCTTAAAACATGCATCTGTTTTCCTTCGTTTTTGCAATGGGTTGGCTCTATGTATAGATTCTAGGTTGGTTTATTTTTTTAATTTCAGCCCTTTCAAGTGTTGATGGACTATCTTCTGGCTGGTACCCCCCCACCCCTGTGGGACTCTTACATTTGTTCCTCTGAATTCAATGTATCTTCTTTTCCTCTAGTTTTAAAATGTTACTCTTTGTCACTTTGAGCAATGTCACCGCGAGGTTCCTTGGTGTGGTTTTCTCTGTGTCTACCCTGCTTGGGTTTCACTGAGCTTCTTGGATCCGTAGGTTTTTTGTTTTCAGCAGATTTGGAAAAATTTTGGCAATCGTGTCTTCAGGCACGTTTATATCCCCTTCTCTCCCCTATTTCTGGAACTGCAATCGTAGCTTATTGGACTGCTTGGCGTTGCCCCGTGAAGCTGCGGTTCAGGTTCTATCACATTGCCATGCCGACAAGTTCACGGACCCCCTGTTGTGCAAAGATTGATCTGTAAATCCCACCAAGTAAAATTTTCATTCTAAACATTCCATTTGCTTTTTTATATCTTCCAATTATTTCTTATGTTCATGTTTTCCTTTAAATTCTTGAGCATACTCATCTGGGCTGTTTACACTGCTTCTTTGTTCATTCTCTTTCTGATGCCACCCTGGGCTCTGCTTGTTTTGACTTGTTTTTCCTCCTGGTTAGGGACCGACCACCTTTGATTGCTTTTCGTGTGTCTAGTGATTCTCGATTGAATGTCAGACATTGCACACGCTTATTATTGAGTTTGTAGATTTGATTGTCTTCCTCTAAAGAGAATTGAAGTTAATTTTTGCAGGCAGTCAAGTTGCTTGCAGATCAGCTTGGTCCTTTTGAGGCTTGTTGTAGGTCTTTGTTAAAGAGAAGCCAGTGTTAAGGTACGAGCCTCTGGGACCTTTCCTGCTTATCCGGCTTATCCATGGCCACAGAGGGCAGCACAGAGGTCAGAGAGCAGAGTCCTCATTTGGGTTCACCTTCATACCTGCCCAGTTAAGCTTCTCAAATGGCTCAGTGTCACTTGGCCCACTTTCTCACAGGACAGCTATAGAGTTGGGTCTTGGTTACTGGTTTCTATGCCTGGGTTGCAGGAGCTCCATGATCAAGTGCTTTAGGGGGTGTGGAAACATAGAGTTTGACCAAAACCCCTTGCTCTATTTCTGTCACCTGTGTGTACAGGTGGCCTTCTACATAAACTTTCATATGAAGAATTTCTGTGAAGTGAAATATTTGAGGAATTATTCTATGAGTACTCCTGGGCCGGGAACTCTATGTGCTCTGTGTGACATCCAGCCAAATCAGGGTGTTGGCAACGGAGTTTTAACAAAAGAAGTCAAAAGAAGAACAAAATTGTGTGATTTGCAGGAAAATGGATGGAACTTGAGAGTGTTAGGTGAAGCAAGCTGAACTCAGGTAAAGGGTCCTCTGTTTTCTCTCGTACGTGGAAACTGGAGAGGAGAAAGGAAAAGAAAGGGGGAGAGAAGCTTCTGAAAGTGGAAGGGAGTTTAGAGGAGCAGAAGAAAGGGACAGGGAGGGAGGTGAGGCGGCAGGGCCACACCGGGCACTGGCACTGGCCACACGGTGTTGTCACATTGTGTTCATGTATGAATATGTAACAAGAGGTCCTGCCTTGTGTGCAACTATAGAGCACCAACAAAAAGCTGGGGAAAAATCAGTGTGTTGGTTGATATGAACGTTGACAACACGTGACTTTGGGATGTAGGCACCGCTATAGCTTTGTTGTGGTTTGGATATGAGGTGTCCCACAGAAGCTCCTGTTGATCCAGGAATGTCCAGAGGTGAAATGATTGGTCCACGAGAGCTGTAACCTAATCGTCCATCCTAGTTTGAATGGACTGACTGGGTGGTCATGGTAGGCAGGAGGGGCGTGGCTGAGGAGGTGGGTAACCACGGGTGTGCCCTGAAAGGGCGCATCTACCCTGTGACTGCTTCCTGGTGGCCATGAGCTGAGCAGCTGTCCTCTGCTGGGCCTTTCCCCCATGATGTGCTGCCTCACCTCAGGCCCAGAGCACTGGAGTCGGCCTCCCATGGCCTGAGCCCTCAGAAACTGTGAGCCCCAAATAAACTTTTCATCCTCTAAGTTGATCCTGTTTGGAGTTTTGGTCACAGAGATGCAAAAGCTGACTAAAGTAAGCTTTCTAACACCAAAAAACATAAGGATAATAATTACCATTGCGAGATAAATTGGTCATTTGATGAAGAGGAATATTAAGTCTTTGGAAACTTTAACTTCACACTGTTGTAAACAAAGAGCAGTGTAACACCATCTCATTCCACTGGGTGAACGAACGTGACCTTTCCATATCCCTCCTGCGTAAGGACACACTTGCCCACTCTGTGATGTCTTGTGGGTGACACTTGTAGATCCTACCTCCATTCTAGGTTAAGCTCTGTCCATAGAGGACAGACGGCCCAAGGCCTTGAGTGTTCTAAGAGCTCAGGAGCCAGGTCACGCTCTCTATATGAGTGATGGGCCAGCCCAACGACCCTGCGGCTGTTCAGTAGGAACCAGTCCCTGAGCTATCCTGTGCACACTCCTAGTGGAGGATAAAGTATATTTAGGCATAAACTTCTGTTGGATCTGATTATAGCTTGGGTGTTCCCAACAGAATTCAATCGTAGCCACTTAAAGGGTGGCATTAACCATTAAGAGTATCTGCAGCACGTGGTCTGGGAATCCAGCCATGTAAAATATGTTTCTCCTGTAAGGAACAGGGAAGCTTCCATGGACGTTCACCTGGGCTGATAAGGCATGAGCAGAAACCAAGCCCGGTTGGACAGCAGGCTCCGTGCTAGTCAGACAAGGCTCCACGCCTGGTGGACGAGGTGCGTGTGACCACGTGGGTCTGGCTCTGCGTCCCCTTCTGGTCCAGTGACAGTGGGCCCTCTGAGCCTGCAGCAGCCCTCAGCCTTGTATTGTGACCCTGGCACATGGCTTTCTGCCGCCTGCACCTGTGTGTCTGCCTGAGGCTGTGTCCTGCCTTAAGTGCTGGTTCTTCCTCACATGCAGCAGGCCACAGTGATGGCAGGTAGTGAGCTCCTATCCCAGTGCCCACCCTGAGGGTGGTAGGCTCTGAGGGGTGTGTTCTGCATTGTCCCTGGAACTCCAGGAAGGACTGTGCTCTGGGGGCCACCATGGGACCTGCTAGCCAAGGCCCTAGCGTTGGCTTGTCCCTCCTTTGACTCGCTTGCCTGTCCCCTGACTGGTACCTCCCCGGACCGTTTCCCAGGCAGTCTTCTTGTGCCAGAATCCTCGCCTCAGGCTCTGCGTGGAAGAAACCAATCTGAGGCCGGACTGGGTGGCGATGTGTGGCGATGTGTGGCGATGTGGTGGCGATGTGTGGCGATGTGAACCTCTGCAGGTGGTACGTTCTCCAAACGAATGCGCAGCTCCTTTCTTCCTGCCCTGGGTAGGTCCTGGAGCCTGGCAAGTGCCCAGTTTTTGGGTGGTAAAGCAAAAGCCTAAAAAGGCTTCTCTCCTTTTGCTCCAGGAGAGAAGAGGTATGAGGACGTCCTCAGAGAGCTGGGCTTGGTTTTCACGCATTGGTGTCCCCATTAGCTGACTGGTCCCCAATTCCCTGAAGGTGGCTATGTCATGGAGATTGGGCCCACCTGAGGCGTGAGCTGTGAGGAGGGTGCCTGGCAGCGGAGGGGAGGCGGGCACCGGTGGGGCAGAGCAGGTGAGGCTGCTGGAGAGGCCGGAGCCTCCGGGAGGCAACTGGTACCTGATAAGACGGTGCAGCGGCAGCAGGGAGGCGGGTGGCCAGATTCCAACGTGGCACTCAGGTGGGCTGGGGCTCTGCCGTGACCATCTCTGACTCCATCTCCTTATCTGCGCCTGGAATGGTGCTGTGTCCTCCCGGATGGGAGTGTGACTTATTGCGCTGCATTCTTGCCTGCTCCTGCCAGCCGGCTCCCGGCTCCTTATCAGCGGGGGCTTCTCTGCCCGGCCTCCTCCTCCTCCTCCTGCGGGGCCTCCCACGGATTGAAGCCCTGAGACTCTGCCAGAGATCAGGCCGGGCGGCCCGAGGGAGCCATGTTATATACATTTGTACACAAACACTTAAAAATAAAACCGCCGCCGGCCTGGCGAGGAGTACCTCCTTGGCCACCGGGAGAAGCGATGAGGTGGGTGGGTGCCGGCCTGGCCCGGCTCCGGGTCCCCAGCACTTCCCTGGCATGCTGGGAGGCTCAGCTGGAGCCCGAGGAGCGCAGAGGCTTCTCAGAGGCGCCCCGTCCCACACGGGGCCTGGCGGATTAGAGGAAGACGTAGCATTTCCAAATTTAGCGTTCAGGAATCGCTTCACATAAACAAGGACGGCTTTCGCTGCGGAGTTGTGAAGTCGATAATGCCAAAAAAGTCCCCCTTTGTGACTGAATTCTGTGACTCTGCAGCCAACCTGCAAGCTGACTGGTGATGTGCCTGAAGGGCCGCTTCCTGCCTGTCCCTCTGCATGGGTGGTCGGGCTTAGAACGAAACGTCCAGGCTGACAAATGCTTTTACACAGGCCAGATTACGAACTGTAACCTACCGTCAGCTGGGCAGGGGGAGAGCTAAATGCCTCGCCAGCATTTGCAGATGCGATTTGGCCACAGGCTGAGGCTCCTCTCTGGGGGGAAGCGGCCTTGCGTTTGCACGCTGCTGTTGGAGCTGCTTAGAGCAAGCTGAGGACGGGGCTCTGCCAGCCCAGAAATCAGGGGCTTCCCAAGGCCTCAGGAGGTCTGGGTACTGCTGCCGAGATAAAGGGCTCCAGAGCGAAAGAGAACTGAGACAGAACTTCTAGAGGGGACAGAGTCTAGGACACAGCTGTCTCTGAATCCACGCTGTGGTGCCCACTAGAGAGCCAGGACTCTGGGACCCCAGGGGGAGGTGGCATGGCCGCCCGGGCGCTGGGTCTCTGGCGGCCCTCAAGCAACACCCCGGCTGCCTCCAAGCAGCACCACAGAGCTGGAGGTGTGGGGAGGGGAGTGGGGCCCCATCTGTGGGCTCAGCCACCAAGGGACTGTGTGCCTTTCCAGACTGAGATCTGACCCTGCCCGCTGCCAGCCTGCAAGAGCTGGGTCCACAGGGGGAGTGACCCCATGAACCAAGATGAGTGAGGATGCCTGGGGGCCAGCGGCCGGCCATTGACATCCAGACTTCCCCTCCCTGGATGGGGGTCAGGGAGTGTGGGATCCTGGGAGCCAGGAAGAGCAGAGGAGGTTTTCTGGGTGGGGCGCACTGAGCGCAGGCTGTCTCCACAGGCACGGCCAGGCACAGTGTCCTCACCGTATTATTCAGTCAGTAGCTGCTGAGTGCTACCAGGTGCCACACCCTGCCCTGGGCTCGGATAGACGGACAGTGGAGCAGGCAGGTCCATCTTCACAGTGCCTAGACTCCAGGGCACAGGGTTCCAAGGAGGTGGCTCAGGTGAGACGGTGATGCAGGGAGACAGGAAGCAGAGCAGGGAAGGGGACTAGGATCCTGAGGGGTGGGGTGGGAGTGGCCAGGGCAGGCCTCAGAGAGGTGCCTCTCAGGCCAAGACCTGAGGACGGGGCAACCAGCAGGGGCGAGTCTAGGAAGGGCTGCGTTCCAGCAGGGGAGGGTTGGCGTCAGGCCCCGGCAGGACTGCACCTGGCACAGGATAAGCAGTTTGGCTGAAGCAAAGGCGCAGGGGAGGGTGGCCAAGGGGCCAGCTGGGGGGATCAGTGAGGCAGGAGGGGAAGTGGGTGGTCTAGGGCTACAGGGCATCCGGCAGACACCTGCCCAGGCGGCTCCTGGCATTTCAGTGCAGATTAATTAGCATGAAGTCCAGCTAAACATCAGCTCCTCAGCCGCACCAGCCACATTAGCCACAAGGACACATTGGCCCCCTGTGGCTGGTGGCTGTCAACCTGGTAGCACGATGGAGATGATTCTCTCCAGGGCCTCAAGAAGATGGGTCACTGTGGGAGCTTGGGGGACACCAAAGGGTGAGAGCTTGGGGGACACCAGAGGGTGAGAGCTTGGGGGACACCAGAGGGTGAGAGCTTGGGGGACACCAGAGGGTGAGAGCTTGGGGGACAGCCCAGGGTGAGAACTTGGGGGACAGCATAGGGTGAGAACTTGGGGGACAGCACAGGGTGAGAACTTGGGGGACAGCATAAGTTTTCCACCAAAGGATGGACAGCTTGAAGGGCCATGCCGGTCACTGCATGAGGAACAGTTCTGAAGAGAAAAGTGGACTCTTCAGATGTGGACCAGGGGGTGGGTGGCCACCCAAGGGAGCTCAGCTCTTGGTAGCAAGGCCAGGCCTGGGCCCAGGCACTCTGCCTCTCAGCTGAGACTCTGCCATTAGAAAGGGCCTTCCTTCCTCATTCCTTCAATTACAAACACACCTGCCTGCCTGTCTGTCACCTACCATCCCTCTATCTGCATGTCTGTATGTACAGGTGTACACACAGATGTACACAAATGCGTGTGTACAAACACACAAATGCACATGCACACACACACACACACACACACACAATTTTCCCAACAAGAAGCTTTGATTTTTTTTTTTTTTTGCAGTGCTGGGAATTGAACCAAGGGCCTCGCGCATGCCAGGCAGGCCCTCTACCCCTGAGCTACAGCCCGGCTCTCACCCTGCCCAGTTGGAGCGTGCCCCTCTTTGACCCTTGGTAACCTGGTCATGTGGCTCCCTCAGGACTGTGCCCCTGAGCATCTTGAGCGGAGCTGTGTGTCTGGCCTCTGACGGGCTCCCTGGGGTAAGCTGGGGCTGCAGCTGGAGGCTGTCCTCCCCTGGCGTCAGGCTTGGCTCTTAATTTCAACACCCCCCTAATGCAGTGGAGGGCAGGACAGGTTTTGCCTGAATTTCTCATGACTGTTCTAGAGCTGCGGAGGACCTGAGCCTAGGGAGCACTCCCCTCTGCACTGGAGCCGGCTGGTGGTCCTCATGAGGCCCCTGCAGCTGTCTCTGCTGCTGCAGAACAAACCACGGGCTCTGAGTCAGGAATCCACCAGAGCACGGGGAGATGGCACGTCTGTTTTCAGTAGGTGGGCTTCAGTGAGGAGACCAAGGCCTGGGGGGCCCAGTGGCTGCGGCAGGAACCATCTGAGGCTCCTCCTGGGCTGGGAAGACCCAGTGCTCAGAGTGCTGACTGGCACCCCGCCTGTGGCCGTCCCATGGGGCGAAGCTCCCCCACAACATGGCAGCCCAGCGCTCCGAGCACTGGGGCCCAGAGGGCAGGGTGCAGGCTGCATTCCTTGTAACCGGTTTTTGAAGTTGTGCCCCGTCACCTCCGCTGGAGGGTCAAATTATGAGTGAGTCACGCTTTCAGGGCAGGGCATGGACTCTGCCTTCCCACGCGGGAGAGTCGGTGTCCATATGCACACGGGTGTGGTCGTTTTTGGAAAACATAATCTGCCATACTGGGCACCAGAGGTGACCACACGGAGAGGAGTGAGCCGCCCAAGAGACCAGGCCCGCCTGCGGTGCCAGGCCCTCTCTCCATTCCCCGAGGCACTGTGGGCGGGTCGGCCAGGCTGCTGCTCTCAGTCCCCGCGCTCTGTTCCTCGGGCTGCCGCTCTCCTGCCTTCCCAGGTGGCAGCTACGGCACAGGGGCAGGTTCCGTGCAGAGCAAGACCCCCAGTGTCTGATTTTTATCACAATGCCCCCACCCCAAGTCCCTGACTTGCCTGATCTAGAAGCTGCGGCCAGGTGCAGTGTAGGTTCCCACGTCTGAGGCCCCAAGAGGAGAACCGGGGGGTCCCCCAAGGCCCCAATGCCGGGCGGAGTGGGATTCTGGGGAAACGTGTGGAGGCCTTGAGCAAGCCACGGGCGGCTGCGCACACACCCCTCGTTCAACTGCTGTTGTATGGTCGCTGTTAAATGTTGAAATCAATAAAGAATGGAATATTTGATTTAATGGGACATCGTACAGAGAGGAAGGTGGTTCTGACATCGCTGCACACGCTGAGCAGGAGCGCAAAGCTCTGTGGAAGAAGCAGGTGGGCATCTGCTCGGGTGCAGCGTCCAGGGCGGGCAGGCGTCTGGACGCAGAGAGGGACTCTGCACTGGCTGGCGCTGGTGCTGGGAAACGGGGGTAACCCCTCGGGCTGCAGGCAGTTTTTGAGTGTGTCGGGGTTGCCTGGGGAGCTGGCTCCACAGGTGTCCCACGCACCCAGCACCACTGAGAGCTGGTGGGTGGTTTGGCACGGTGCTGGACAGCTCTCTGTCACTGTGACAAAGTGCCTGAGACCGTGACATGGAGGGAGAAAAGGTTTGGCTCACGCTTCTAGAGGTTTCAGTCCGTGGTCTGTGGGCCTGTGGAGGCACAGTAAGCCATGGCAGAAGCAAGCGCTGGAGGGAGCCAGGGTGAAGAGAGAGGAGGGGAGGGTCTGGGGTGCCAGTGTGCCCCTCAGGGTCACGTCCCAATCACCTGCAGCTGGTGCTTCATTACATCAGGTTCCTGAGGTCCACCTCCCGGCAGTGCCTGAGGCTGGGGATCGGCCCTTAGCATCTGTGCCTCTGAGAGACATTCAAGACCCAAACCGCAGCAGCATGTGGATTTAACTCAGTAGAAACAAATCTGATTTTCCACTCCACACCTTCTTGCTATATGTTCACTTTGGAAAATGAAAAACTGTAAATAGCCAAAAAGGAGAGAATAGAGAACACCACCCTACCCGGTAGGACCAAGCCACGTGGGCCCTCAGAGCTTCTGATTCCCAAAGGCGCGAGTCTTGTGTTTCCTGTTTTGTGTTTTGTTCTTGTGCGCTGGTGTTTTCTGCGAGTGTAGAGTCACACAGTGGAGAGGGGTCTGTGTCCTGACAGCCTTTGAAATCTATTTTCTGGACAGAACATGTCTAATTAGACCGTGGAGACCCAGTAAACACTGTGTTCAAACCACTAGGCAGCAGGTCTCCTGCTGGGAAGTGAACCCAGGGACCTGGAATGCTTCTGCTGGGTGGCTGCTGAATTCAGCTTTCGTAAATAGAAGACTCACCAGGACAGTTACCAGAGCAGAGTGTCCGTCCTGGTGATGGCTGGCTGCACTGAGGATACCCCCAGGGAGAAAGCCGTCAACCTGGAAATGCCACTTACTTAGCTAGTCATTTACTGATCTCACTTTTTAAATTGAAAGAAGTAATCTTTGCACATGGCTACAAAAATCACCACGCACACAGAAGGGCAAGTAGGGAGCAGCTCTCTTCCTGCCAGGTGATGGGTGGCCAGGCAGCAGCTCTCTGCCCAGCCCTGGGCAGCCCTCTGAAGCAGGCGTGGCCACATGACCGTCTTCACACGTGCAGGGCCTGAGTTCAGCTATCCAGCTGTGGGATCTCTGACATCCAAGGAAATCACCTTCCTGCTGCTCCTGTCCTCCCAGTGACCCGCTGCAGCCAGGAGGCTGCAATGGTGGCCATCTAGTTAAACAGAACCTGGGTGGCTGGAGGACACGGGGTCAGGGGAAGAGGCATGTCTTGCTGCCCAATTCTGGTAAGAGAACCAGACAGTGAGCACTTACTCTCTCCTAGGGAACCCTCTGCTGGGGGCCACCAGGAGGTGGCCTTGGGCGGGAAGCTGGCATGGACAAGGGGATCTACATAGAACAGGGGAGGAAACTGGCTGTTGGCCTCCCTGCAGATGCCCCCAAAGAACCCGCAGTTCTTGCGGTGTGGCAGCCCCCGTCCCCAGGAGCGCCGGTGTGCTCTCCCACCAATAGGACTGCTGCTGCCTGTGCACCTTTGGGTTCTCAGGGATGACCCAATTTGGGGGCCAGGCGATTGCTGGGTAAGCAAAGGCAGGTTGCAAAGTAGACGGAGATTCCGAGGTCTTGCTGCAGCTCCTAGATCTCCAGGAACCAAGTCGCCAGCCAACAGCTGGGAGAAGCACTCATAAATATGCACCTTTGTCTGCCTCCTGGAAGCTCTCTCCACCTGCTCAAACCAGTGCAGATCGTATCTTTCCCGTCACACTGTTCAGGGCCAGAGCCCCTGGAGCTCCCAGGATTGCTCCATTGGCCTGCCCTCTGGCTTCAAGAGGCCCTGGACCCAAGCCGTGAGGACACTGAAGCCTTTAGCAGCTTCATTTGCTCTCATTGCTCTTGGTCCCTTGTAGACACCCTAGGATGGGGGAAGCGCTGAGGTATTTAAGCACAAAGGCAGCTATTGAGGGGAACCAGTCACAATCAGAAGGGTTTGGGGACAGCAAACCACTGACCACTCTTTCACTCACTGATTTAATGCACATTCATTTGCTCAGGCTTCCTGTCTTTGAGCACGGTAGTAGTTGCCAGGGCTCCAGAGTGAAGACACAGTCCTGCCTTCAGGGAAGTGAATCCTTGCCACCTGATACAGACACACAATAGTCACAGATGGGTATTTCAAAAAAAGGGATGTGTACAGACTTGAAGAGTGTCCCCCAAACTTCATGCCCACCCAACAGGTTTACCAAGCGAGGCAGGTGGAACCACCTTTTACAGTTCAGAGATGCCCAGAGATAATGCAGTCCTCCTGTTTTCCAGCAGAGCACACTGGCACAGCGGGTGGGACTGGCCAGAGTGCACAACGCAGGTTCACTGAATCCTGTTTCTATGAAGTCAAGTCACAATTATAGTGGTCACCCTCAGTACCATGCAGTGGCCTCAGTATTGATGTCCAGTTACTCCTGGCTGAGAAACTGGAGAAAACCTTGGCCAGGTGACTCTGTCCTTTCTGGACAGGCTTCCTTCCCACTGGGCTCTACATATGGTTTTCTGGGGACCCTACTCTTTCTTCTCTCATATTTGGGTGAAGTACTTATCTTTTAAGTTTCTTAAGTGGTCATAAACTTCTGGCAGGATGGTCATGAAAATTAAATGTAGATAATTCTGGTAAAAATATCTGGTCCCCACTAAGTCCTTAATCATTGTTACTATGGGATAGTGTTGGTGGTGTGATGGTGATGGTAATGGTGAAGGTGGTGGTGATGGTGATGGTGTTGATGGTGGGGGTGGTGATGATGGTAATGGTGATGGTGATGATGGTGACAGTGATGGTGGTGAGGGTGTTGATGGTGTTGATGGTGATGGTGATAGTGTTGATGGTGCTGATGATGGTAATGGTGATGGTATTTATGGTGGGGTGATGTTGATGGTGAGGTTGGTGATGATGGTAATGGTGATGGTGTTGATGGTGATGATGGTGATGGTATAGATGGTGACGATGGTGATAGTGTTGATGGTGTTGGTGATGGTGATGGTGATGGTATTGGTGGTGGGGGTGGTGTTGATGGTAATGGTGATGGTGTTGATGGTGATAGTGTTGGTGGTAATGGTGATGATGGTGATGGTGGTGTTGATGGTGATGGTGATGGTGTTGATGGTGTTGATGGTGATGGTGATGATGATGGTGATGGTGTTGATGGTGTTGATGGTGATGGTGATGATGATGGTGATGGTGTTGATGGTGTTGATGGCGATGGTGATGATGGTGATGGTGTTGATGGTGATGGTGATGATGGTGATGGTTTGATGGTGATGGTTATGATGGTGATGGTTTGATGGTGTTGGTGATGGTGATGGTATTGATGGTTGGGTGTGGTGTTGATGGTGATCATGGTGCAGCAGCAGTTTGGGTTCACTCTGTGGAGTCATCATTTGTAGCAGACTCAGTGAAGCTCCCTTAGTGTTCCTCTGAAGGACTTTGACAGTACCAAGCTGAGCCATGTTGGAGCCTGTGACAAAAAAATTCAGGCATGTGGATCCCTTCCTCACTTAAAAAATTTCATATGTTGCTTATCATGGAATTATTGGTATTAATTTTGACTTTTAAGAAATAGTTTTCTAAAAGATGATCTTGACCCCGAGTTCTTGGTGGCCCTCAGAGGTTGTATGTGAGGCGCATGCCTCTGCTGTGTCACCAGCTCCAGTTCCTCCTTACTTGAGGAGGGGTTCCAGATCATCTTCCTCTGCCTGCCACTTGGCACTCAGTGGAGGATGCTGGCCCTGTACCCAGGGTGCATTTCTGACAGTAGTAGTCAAGGTTCTCCAAATAAACAGAATCGATAGGACGTACACGGAAGAGGTTTATTATGAGGACCTGGATCCTGTAGGTCCCGTGATCTGCTGCCTCTAGGTTGGAGGCCCAGGGAAGTCCATGGTATGATTCCAGTCTGAGTCCAAAGGCCTGAGGACCAGAGGAGCTGATGGTGGGAATCTCAGCCCAAGGGCAGGAGAAGGCCCACATCCTCCAGGAACTTGGTGTGGCCACCAGCAGAAGTCGGTTGCTGGCTGAGTGGCCTGACTGTAGGTATTTACCCATGTTTCCACAGCCAGACATGGCAGAGAGCAGGAACCAGGCTCTGCCCAGTGGATTTGTGGGTACTTAGGGCAGAGTGTGGTCGGGATGTTACTGTTCCCCTGCAATGGCAGATGTTCAGTTCTCTAACCACCTTGGAAGTTGTCTCATCTTCAAGAGTTTTAAGCCATGTTCAGCAAAACCCTTGGGTGGGCACTGGGGCTGGTCCTGGACTCAGTGTGGCCAAGTGGACAGAGCTAGGGGCCTTTCCTGCTGTACGCTGACCAGCTGCCTCTGTGCTCTGTGCACGTGCAGGACCTGAGAGCAGCTTTTGTTTAAACAAATTAATCTCTGATTAAAAAGAGCTTAAAATTATGAGCCCAATTTGGAGGTTTTCAATTCTGGAATCAGGGAACTTTAAGTATTCCCCAGGCCCAGGCCCTACACCCAAAAATCCTACAGAAAGGCCTGGATATCGACATGTGAAAATCTTTCCCAGAGGACACTCACACGCCCCAGAGTCGGGAACCACTGATGGGGTCCAGCATTCTTTTTGCTCAAGGAAACCTGAGGTCCAGGGAGGCGAGGGCTGACACAGCCTCACGTCTCTGTTGTCTCCAGGCAGGGTCAGAACCTCAGTCTTCCCAGGATTTGCTTCTGCTTTCGGGACTCCATAACTCACCCCACACAGAAGACAGCAGTCATCCTGCTCGTGTGTGGCGCCCTGTGGCTTCAGACTCACATCTGAACAAGTATTTTTAGTCTAACATTTGAGTTTCTGGAAGGAAGAAATCTTCAAGTGGGAAAGGACTTTGGTATTTATACTTCTGCTGGGAAACAGAGGCACCGGGTCACTAACGAAGGCCCCAAGACCACACAGCCCCACAGTCCCCAGAGTGCAGGCTCCCGGCTCAGGGCCCGGTTTAACCCTTGCACGCTCCGTCTCCTGCCCCTGGTGCCATCCAGGATGACGGGCTGATGAGGATAGACGGGCAGTGCTGGGAGGGGGTTGGTCTTTCAAGGTCTATCTCAGGCTTTATTTTATTTTTT